>DWDX01003685.1:0-12747 GCA_018245675.1 Agara michaeli
GTTCCTAAGAAATCTTAAATATGGCATAGTGTAAAATAACATATTTGCACTTGTGTCACTGTTGTTCCAAATGAGCGATATCACTACTAAATGACTGTTAATGCGTGGTTATAATTCAAAAACGTTACATAATCCCAATACTTATTGTTGATGCTGATTCTGGCATATTCAATTCAATATTGTCAAGTTTAGTGTTGTATTTCTGTTTCAAACAGTTTATACTTTAGAATTTCCGACAACTAGCCTTAATATAAACCTAGTTACATTGATTCAACAGTTGAAAAAAGGTCTGTTTTACACCCTTTTTTTGGAAATTTACTCTGAGTGTTTGTAAATATTTTCACCTGTCGGTTGATGAGCGAATATACAGTGAGATATATGTCAATACATAGAGAAGTCCGACAATAAGAACTAATGATATATTATTACAAAATTCAAAAGCGAAATTCAATCGTGGAATATCCAATCATTGATTAAATTCACATCAAAAATCATATTGTCATCGATTCAACCACGAGAAATGACTGACATTGTTATGAAAACACCCGCGCATGAATTCCTTTTTATATCAAAATGGAGTAAATTCGCTAATAATGGACAAGCTATAGTTTTCAATGTTCTATTAGTTAACATTATTATAAAGTTTATAGTTATCAGTATCATAGAGTAGACAGTTAATACCGTAGCGGAAGCAACTCAAGTTGGAATATAACTATAAAAGTTATTGAGACATTATATAACAAATCTATTAGATATGACACTATTTTAAAGTATTAACTCGACAAAATCCTTTATTACAAAACTTTTAAATCCAGTTCGCAAGCTTAGGACGACAATAATTTTGAGTGAACCAAATATAAATGGTCTATTCAGTCGTGTGTGGGTACTATTTGATACACTTGTAATAGGGAATATACGGAACTCGTGAAAGAATAATTTACAGACTTAATAATGCAAACGAAAACCCTAATATGATATTACAAACGAGAAACAGGTAAAATAGTAAAGTATCAAAAAACATTGTGTCCCATATCAGTCGTGTTATTTGTGCAATACAATTTTTATAACAAACAGTAACAAAATTTCGTCTTGAAGTGTTGCTCAAAAGCAATTTGTAACCAAACAGCCTCCGACAGACATATAAATAAGTGTAATTATTATAATATGCATTCTATATAAAATGGACCAATCATGGCAGTGAAATTTGAATCAGTGCTGTCATTGGTCAATTTCTACCACTCTTATATGTCTAGCAGACGCTAGTAATAATAACTGAAACGCTGTTGCGAATTTCGACGTAGAATAATAATATTACACTGTTCGACTTACCGTGAAGTGTGTAATTATCATTTCATTCACGTTCAAAATTCGCAAGCATTTCGGATCTTGAGATTGCGACCGATCTCAACGGATAAGAATCCAGTCCTTCATAGAATTAGCGACTCGTAAAAATGCTTCACTAAATCTACTTTAGTTTAATATACCGTTATACAATATAGTTATAATGTTAATATAATGAACAAGGATTATTTGGATTAATTCAAATTTTACCAGCTTGCTTCCTCTAGACGTTTCCCAAGGTGTGACGTAATCGCTCGTTCTACGACGGATGCCCATCGAGCGGTATCTAAGCACGAGCTACTCTGATATGGTCTCAGTCTCAAGACAGTCCGCACGTCTGATCTATTATACACTCTCCCTACTCGACCTACTGACTTGTGTCCACTATCGACACTCGACTAAATAATTTTGTTAATAGTGCCGTTTTGACATAATTTTATCTGTATACGTGTAAGTTTATTTACTGTCGATTCTAAAACATCGGAACAATGAAGGTTGCCCATAGAAATGTGTCGAATGTGTACGCAAGCCTTTGATATGTGGGATGATGTGTGTAGCGCTTCGGGCCGTCCGCCGGGGCCCCGTCCGACTGGTACAAAACTGGAGCGTACCTACATATACGTATATTATATACAATGTACAATACAATATGACGAACGCTATAACGGCTACGAGGCGGGGCGCCGGCGGTCGGCGAGGCGAACCTCGCGCGTCGTTAGGTAAACATTCTCACAATAATATACATACAATGTAACTCGCCCTATATATAACAAACATTACACGAACGCGCACCACGCTCGTTAACCAACATAATATACAGCAGAATCGTAGCACTCTTTCGATTCAATAAAAAAATTGACTAGAAAATCTCAATTCGCTATGAGCACTATGTGTGCGTGGATGTGGAGGAGAAGATGTCGGCGGCACGCCATGCCTCCGCTTCCTCCTCGGCGTCGTACTGCTGCAGGAACGGGTTAGTGGAACTGTAGCGCGGGCTAAGGGCGCCGTTGCTGCTAGAGTTAAGAGTCACTGCCAAACCCGCCGACGTCCCAGGGATCGCCGATCTCGGAGATTCGCGTGAACCGTTTTCGCGCGGCGTCGATTCCCGGGAGAAAGCTTCCTTCGAGTTCATTTCCCTCGGTGTCAAATCACGTGGTGTTAAATCACGTGGCGTTAAATCACGCGGTGTCAATTCTCGTGGCGTCAAATCTCGCGGTGTCAAGTCCCGGGGCGTGGTGTCTCGTGGCGTGTTCCGCGGCGAGTCGCGAGGTGATGCGCGTGGAGAACTCCTCGGGGAGGACCGAGGAGAACTCACCCGTTCCGGCTGTCGCAATATAGACGACACTGATCCACCATGTTTAATGGTATCGGCCGGACTGTGGCTTCCAGAACTGCTACTGGGTGAACCGGGAGAGGATACTGTCACCTGCCGGGAGCGAGGTGGAGCGGGCAGAGGGCCTCGAAGAGGCGACTGCGGACGATATTGGCCGGCCCTGACTGATGAGAGAACCTGAAGGTAAAGAAAAATATATAATATACGAAATATGAACTTGAGTACAATTGTAGAATATTACACCGTGTTGTTTAAAGATTGTAATAAAAGTTATTGCTGTTACCCTGTCACCTTATTTGAAGAGATGAGCATTATTCATTAGATATACTTTACGAGTCGGTAAATAGTAGAAGGTAAATAATATCGCGGTTTACAATTGCTGTTTAAATGATGTAAAAAATTTGAGACTAAATAAAATTAGACAAACATGTGCGGGCGGCGATCGGTCGGGCACGGGCCGACCCGAGAGAGCTGGCGGCGGAGATGCTGCTGATGCTCCCGCTTGAGGCCGATATGGACTGACTGAGGGCGGAACTCGGCCTGATGAAAAGCATGTTACAATTGTAGATGTAGGTAAAAGTCAGATAGTTGAGTGAAAGTATTATGAGATGAGATCCGGTCCAGCAGTGGACCAATAAAAGAGTGGATTTAAAAAAAATGGAAATGATCAAGAGAGTTATAAGAGAGAACCTGGGGGGAGCGTGGCTGAGACCACTGGCGACGCATTGACTCTGTTTCCACGCGGTCCGGTTACTGGCTCGCCGCGCCGAACTGTCTACAAATATACATGCGTTAAGGTTTGGCTTAGCTTCGGTTTATGTAAGTGTTCTGGTCTACCCATCTACTCTACGAATCTACTGAAATGTATGTATTCATTCAACTTATATGAAACGAAATTTGAGGTCATTCTGATGTATTAAAGTATTGTTGTGTCTGCTAATCCACGGAGGAACCTGGACTACTGTCTGTGGCCTCCCATAGTTTCGGGAGAGACTGGTAGTCAGTAGTGGGATGTAAATTATTTATAAATGTAGAAATGCAAGTACTACTTACTGCCGCCGCATTAGTCGTTTAATAGTTCATAACTAAATCTTTTTCGTGACTTGATAGGCGACTACGTCTATTGCAATCATAGTTTTGCTTAACAAATAATCATCATGTGTGAAGTTCTATTAGATTTAATTCGTTTTAATAAATGTCTAATTCCAGGTAAGGCAGGTAAGTTGTGTTCAGTATTCTTTGGTCGTTCGAGTTATGTCAAATAATATTAGGACTGAAAAGCCAATTTCGGCCTTGCCTTATGACTGTAAGTTTTTCGATTCTGATCTTGTTATGAAGAATATATCATTCAAAGGAAATTGGATAAGTGTAACATAGTTTGATCAATAACATTACCTGAACGTTTAGGAGCTGGCCATATTTGCAGAAGACACTGAAGGACATGGATTGGTCTCTGATAGTCCAAATCAGATGGCGGTTGGGAATGGAGCATGAGTGGAGGTGCTAGTGCCACGGCGAGATGGAACGGGGACATTTTGTTTCGGTCTTGAGCTGCGACCACGAGTGCTAAGTGGTCGAGCAGAAAGACTAAGGTTGCTCGAGCAGCGCGAGGTAGGCATTCCACTATAGAGGCCATTAGACGAGCATTGCCTTCTCGATCATCAGGCAAACATACCCCTGCAATATATTTCTTATTAGTAAAATTATAAGTATATCAATGTACTAAACTATGTAAAATAAAACTCATACCTAAATAAAATGAAACGATAAGCATATTCATCGTATACTTTAATAACATCTTGATTTAAACTGAAAGCAATCCTTGAATTATAAAAGTTCTTTTAGCATACTTAGCGTACTTACCTAGAGCATCTAGCGTCATCTGATACAAGCATCGACTAAACAATGGTTGTGGGAGTTCTCGTAGGAAATCTTTTAATAGGCCAGTAATAACATTTATGTCAGGAACAGCATCTGGTGTGAGCTCCACGCCACGGGGATTGCGTTCGAAGGCCTCTCGCAGAACACGCTTTTTCGTTGCAGAACCGCACAGACGGTAGAGACCTAAGAGAATAATAGTAAATAAAATATCATCTCTTTCCATCATGGGATGCTGTGGTCAAATGTTGGTCTATTTCAAATAAAAATAAGTAACAATTTCGAGTGTAGCTTGACTCTGTTCTAAGCCATTGGGAACGTTAACGTGGATGTATTTAATTACCGAGCTAAATCATTAAATCTAATCGTCATTAATATCAGGCTAGTAGTTGAGTTCGCATTGTTTTGTGGTGCTACATTCAGCATACCACACATTTTATTCCTTTGATTTTATTTTCATGTACCTATACCTGTTTTTATCTGTATTGCATTAGTTTAGTTGCTTTGTTTGTTTTTTGTAAATTATGTCCTTTTCCTATTTTCATTATATGCTGATACAAGTCCACAGACAAAAGTATGTCCTTTATTTCTTAAATGTTCAAAGTCATTCTTACCAATAATATCCAGTCCTCGTCTTTCGATCTCCTCCACGCATCGGCGGACAACAAGCGGCACAGGCGGCGCGTGCGGTGGTCGGACCTCCCGAGCCACCACAGTGTCCAACTCTGTCCCGAATAGTGGCGGCGGTGAAATACGTGGCGGCGCTGGTCGTCGACGGAACAGGTCGTGTGGTTCCGTGTGCCGTAAGCGAACGTAGAGCGTGCCTCGTGGATCCATCTGGTGATGGAAGGGTTTGATATACAAATTAAAAATAGATCAAAACAATATAACTCATTAGTACATTCTCTCATGATGAGGAGGAATATCACATGTAATTTGTAACATCGCTGTAAAATTTTCATAAATACAGTCCGTTTGATACGCAGACTAGCTGGATAGTTTTCATATCCCACTGCTGAACATGAGTTTGTGAGTGAGGCATATAAACACCTCTATAAAAATTAATAAATATAAACTCTACAAGTAAATTAAAAGCCATTTAACCCATTATAAATTTAACTTTCAAAATTGTTTCTCCACCTGGCACATTTTGAAGATCATTAATAAAGAAGTAATTGCTCACCCTAATAGCAAGCTGGTGTGAAGGCGATCGTGCGAGTAAGTCGGGCAGAGTGACAGCACCACGATAACAGAGTTTGTGGCGGTGCTGGGGATCCCAAGAGTATACCAGCACGTCAAGCTGCCGGTTGTCCACCAATTCAAGTTCGAACGATTCGTCCCAGTCGAACTGGAGCTCGCCATTTCGCACCTGGTCGTGAATATTAGTAAAAAGCTATTCTATAAGATATTCCATTCCATTCCAATTCCAAATTATCGCTGAATAAAAGAAACTTCGAAAATATTATGAACTGCTCCTGAATGCCAGTAATAATCAAAAATATTTTCTTATTTTTCCTCGGTAAAATTTTATCGTTGCTGGTATTTCCTAATCCTATGAGAAACTACGATCTTACCACAGTCCGCGCTTTGTGAACTCGATCGCATTCAAGTACGCAGTACAAATCTCTTGGTGCCACCGGCTGTTGTGGTGCGGCTAGGGGACCTGATGGGGGCGAGCCCGGCGAAGACCCGGAAGGTACAGGTCGTAGACCCCGGCCGGCTAATAGATGTACCCATAACATCCCTGATACTCCCCCAGAAAGACGAGACAGACCGGTCATAGATGCTGATAATCCCCCAGCACCGGGTTTCTCCACTTTGTATTTTAGGAACTCTGTGGATTGAAATAAATTTATTAATTCAACATTTTCTTAAATGTGCTATTTAATTAGGTACGTAATCTAAAAACATTTTGTACAGTTTCTCCTTGATTATCATCCTTAAATTTTCATTCAATCCGAAATAACGGCTGTTGGCGATTTTCGATTAAAATTCAGATTGTAATTTAAAAAACCCTTACCATTAGGATTAATATCGAGCTGACGTTGATGACGGGAGCTTGGCGTTGGCACAGGGCTAGGATTTGGGCAGTTGAATCTTGAACCAAGCTCCAGGAGCTGTCGCACACGTCGAGCTGATGGTGATCCTCCAGCAGTCGGTCCCAACTGTTGTGACGAGAGCGAGCGGGCTGGTAAGTGACGAGGGCGCTCGATCCGCCGACCAGCTGACAAGCCAAGCGATGAGCCGAAGCGACTACCACTTTCCATCTGGAAGATGTATGGCGATGGCAGTTGATGTGGTCAATGGTAAAGTGATACGTGACGGAGAAAGAATAATATGAGTATATATAGATAAGCATTTTATCAATATAGTAAACATAAAACATGATTAATATATGTTTGGTAGTGCTGATGAACAGTTTTTTTGCCCTTAAAATTACTACATATTAGTGCTTTTACATTTTTACAATTAATATGTATGTATGTATGTTCATGATATATGTGTGTAGCGGCTGGCTTAGCACAGCGATTGTCATGTTTCTGTAGCTTTACGACAAAGCTTCACTTACGTTCTTCAAAGCGTCGTGGATATTTTCAGCAGAATAATGCGTTGGAAGTCTCGGGCGAAGTGTTTCATAGAGTGCACTAGTTGATGGTGCACGGGATAACCACGCCCTGTATTCATCTGATGTGAAAACTGAAGGTGAGGAGGGTAAACGACCTGAAAAAGTGGCAGATTCATAATCTTTAAAGTAAAAGAATACTGAACATAAAAATTTTAGCATGCCAGATACTTGCCTCTAGAAGAACGAAGATCCAATCGTGAAGATAATGGTTCTGGTTCATCTTGGAGAACACTCCCAGCACGCCTAGATAAACCTAGCCTATGTGAAAATTAAACGAACTTTAATATAATACTTACATACAAATTTGTAGTTCATCATATTCGATATCATCATTTAATCAATGCGTCACTTTACCTTTGCCCTGTTCCTCTAACATCTCGCGGCAATGAATTGAATTTAGATCCGATGTCTCTTCCCAACGTGCTACTCCTATAACCGCTCAATCCTGAATAGTACGGTGTTCTCGTAGGAGCGGTAGCTTCAGTATCCGATGAGTAATCTAAACTTCTATTTCGTCTTGACGTTCCAAATTTACTGCTGTACGATGGCAGACCTAATCCAGTGGTTCCGTAACCTCCACCAAGAGTTGATCCCAGCCCGGTACCAGTTAAACTTGCACCGAGGCCAGAACTCGTTAATCCTGAGCCTACTAAACTTGAGCCTGTCAATCCGCTTAGTCCAGTACTGGAAAGGCCGGAAGGCAACCCAGAGCCACCCAAACCTGTACCACTTAGACCAGTTCCACCCAGACCGCTACTTGTCAGACCCGCTCCTGTCATTCCCATTCCACCATAACGCTGATTATATCTTGACATACTTGAAGCTGAAAGAATAGTCGTCGATGATAATATCGGATAACATTTAGATACACCCGCACTGAACCAAATAATAAAAAAATAAATAGAAAATAGAATCAAAGTATAAAGAATTATTAATCACCACCCGTAGCCGCTGAAGCTTTTAGGCTGGACCTGAGCAATGAATGTCTTCCGAAATCCGAATGCGTCTCCGCACGTGGTAACTGCTGTTCCGACCCTGACCGAGGTACTCTTCCACCAAATCGTGTACTACAAAAACAAACATAATGTTTAAGTGCACCATATTATGTTACTTGAATAATTCTAATCATATAATTATACCTTCCACTTTCTGAGGGATAGAAAGAATGAACTTTTTCTGCCAAACTTTCGAGCGTGTTCGGATACGACCTCTCGTACGGCACAAAGTGAGTGGCGGATGACTTCGGCTGTTCCGTTATGACGGGTGGTGGGGGTCGATAACTAAAATCAAGAAAAATATAACACAATTAAAATAATGTGTAGAATCGGTCTGCAAAAACACTGAAATTTTGTACTAAAGTGTTGGATTTTCTTATATTGAATTAAACTCTTGTAAAGAAAATCAGAATACACAGTCATTCCAGAACATAATTTTTTTTGCGATCGTTTATAAACATTTAAAGCAAATCTCTTTTAGTATTCAAATAAAAAGGACCTTTACCTCCATGTAGAATGATCAGAAGGCGGACGTGAATTGTAATACAGATCAAGTCCAGCTGAATCTGGGGAGAGCGGCCCGAGTTGCATGCGACTTCTTTCTTCCCTGCCATCTCCCACGGGGCGAACTACATTGCTCGGGGCTCCGGTCGATCGTAGCGTACCATGTCTAAAATTGTCGTCATCAAATCTAGGGTAAATAGGTAAATTGGTTCAAGCGTAACTATGCGAAATTCCATGCTATCAAATTCAGCTGAAGTTATTTTGGAATAACCCATGACTATGGCATTTATTACAATTTGTTCTAAGCCTTGATCTATAAAGACTTACTGTGAGTATAAGCCGTCGACTCTGTCTCGTTCTCTGTCATCGTCATCGCGACAGTCTCTCTTCAGTACAACGACAGGAGGCGGTTTGTGTTCGGTCCGCGGCAGTGACGGCGAGCCTGGCCCAGATTTACCTGGAAACACACGAGTATCATAAAAATGTTAACACTAACTTGTGTGTCAACATTTATGAATGCGCAAACTCATCATCATACGTTGTAAAGCTGAAATGAAACACACACTGAATATGTATAATAGCATAACTTAGTAATTTACTACGGGAATGTCGGAAATATTTAATGTTAGAGTAAATAAGTTCTATCTGGTAAGTAAAACAATGTTTGTATATTTATATATCACGAAATGTAATATAAGTACTAAGTAAGTACCCACTGAAATTCAAACTAATATTTCAACAACAAAATTCTAAATGTTATCTAACGACAATATTGAAAGTCACAAACGTGGCGTAGCTTTCAGAGACGTAAGGGCAAAGACTCTTATTTACCTTTCCTCTGTCTAGTGCAAAGTAGTAGTCTTCGTGGAATGGACATGATAATCACAACGTCATCCAGCGACATGCGTCTTACGTCAACCAAATTAACTGCCAGGATTTCGTCTCCAACTTTCAGGCATCCGCTGTTGTATACAGCTGATTCCAGTGCTATTCGAGATATGAACACTCCGTCCGTCCTGGCTCCACCGTCGCCTTCCCGGATGTATAATCCCAAAGTTTGACCTGGTCGTTTTACTATTTCCACTAGCTGAACGATGTGGCGTGAGTCCTGATTAAAGTAATTATAGAAATATCTTAGTAATCACGTGCATTTCACGCACGTCCAGCCGCCAATAGTGACAACCAAATGTAATCATTATGCTACATCACAATACTCAAGGATGACTGCTAATCCCTTTTTCGTTAGATATTACATCATAATTTCTTGGCAGACCAGAATTCATGCAATTACACATTTCTTTTAAGGTCCAAATTTTAAGATGTGCGATTTTAGTTTATAAAAGACGTAAGCGACCGTGACTGATTTCCGCGGGCCGGTGATGAGAAAGTCTTAACTGAATTTTAGAACGCGTCAAGAAAATGAAAATGTATATGAATGTATAGACAAAAAAATACTTAATTATTTTCGAGTCGCGATTAAAGTAAGCAATGAAAATACCTTGCAAATTCAAAATACTTGGATTCAGTTCAACAGAAACTCTTTATTCGGGGCATTTAAGTACAGTTGTTTTAAAATTAAGCTTAATTGTTCTGATATGCTAATTTATTCATATCATCTCATTAATCCATTTATCATTTGAGGTTGGACCTGAGTTTCCGAACAGAAATAATAGATTGCGTTCAGCCACCCGTGCTGGTTAACATAGACCTCGCACACTTACCACGCCTGAAGCATATTAAGTAAAAATTACTAATTATTCTGCTCTGTTTAAAGTTGAACGTAACATCACGCCTGTAATCCCCTAAGAGGTAGGCAGAGGAGTGTAGTATACCCCCACATTCCACCAGTTACGTCTAAGTCCCACAATGGAATAGGCGGTGAGCCTATTGCCATGCACCGGGCACACATCCAGACTCTGAGTCACTGCTGGAAATTCTAAATTAGAAAGATCCAAAATATGACTTTATACTGGTGGATTTTACTGGTTACACTTTACGATGCCTCAACGGAATGAAATTTTTAAATGCTCTTCAGTAGCCGGTGCACGCGTGGACGCTAAACCGTCTTTCCTAGGTTAAAATTTCATCCATCTAGTTAGCACCAAACGGCATCAAAGAAGCGATTTTTATTTATTACATTCTTTATATTATGTTCACTTGTCACTTTATATTATCTATCTATCTATGTAAGGGAATTTTACAACTCAAATTTAACCCACTTTAACCTTCAGATTTGCGTGAAAATTTTGTACACGTGTCCAGATCTGATGACACAACAATATTTAAAAAAAAATTAATAATAAAACTATTTAAAAAAAATTTAACTTTTCTAAAATTATTTCCCACGTTTTATTTTATTTCTTATTTTTGAATTGCAACAACAGCGTGTTTTTTCATTCTCTTTATATTTTTTTAAACACTCTTTATTATGTCACTGATGCATGATACCTACATGTGTTGTCGATCAGAGGACAACGCGGTCAAGCAATTGTTATCAAAGCGATGTTTCAAACGAGCCAGCTCTAAGGTGGTCTTATCATCATCAACCTCAACCCTTCCATCTGATCTCACAATGACGAGAGTTAAGGCCACACCCTATAGAGCTAGCCAAGCGTTATCTGAGTTACTCGCAAGAGAACATTGGAAAGGTGTGCAAGTTTCCCCACGATGTTTTCCTTCACTTTTGAGCCATCCTTTTGTTCAATTAATAAGACTAGTAACAACAACAACACACCGTCACGCCAGGTCCTTAACGGGGTAGGCAGAAAGCACCGAGTGCCAAACAAATTCAAATTCAAATTGTTTTATTCATCATAAGGTACATACATACACTTAATAAACATCTCTGTCCTTGCAAACCTGACGCGCCTCGTCTACATCTGTATTCTGTCAGAAATAAAATGTTAATGTACAGAAGAGTTTTGGAAAAAAAACAAATTAACGGCAAAAACAGAATGTTCTTTGATTGCATCCAAACGCTTTTCTTTCTTATTATTTCGTATTAGCTTTATCGATTATTATCGTCTTCTAAAATAAGGAATCCGTATTTTATCGATATCGATAAAGAAATTGTAAGCACATTACTATATAGCAATTACAATATCATATCTTTCCGCGAGCAACAACCGAAACGACATTGGCATTCCAGTAAAACATACGCATTGACATGACTGATTTGCTCGTAGATAGATAAAGATAAACATATCTTATAAAACAAGAGTTTTATAAAGAATTCCAGACAAATTCGTTATGACATATAAATGTTTCATAGCAGTCTTTAATTATGTGTTTTATATTATATGATGAGAACAATAAAAATGATATGCCTACTATAATACTATAAATGTGGATGTAAGTTTATTTCTTACGGTCTCACGCGAAAACTGCTTAACAGATTTTCATGAAACTTTATACACATGTTCTTGAAGGTATTAGAGGTGACATAGGATATTTTTTAAGATTTCCTTTTTTTTTACAGAAGATAAAAAAGTAGGGATACAATAAATGTTTTGTTAAATTCAAACGCGGACGAATTCGCGGGCAAAACCAGTATTGAATGTTTAGCTTCAGCTTTGTGCCCATGATACTCAAAGCACCGGAAATTACAATTCTATGAGCTTTGAGGATGAACCGTGGCAAAGTACATTAAAACTTTTCACGTGTCATCTGAGTATCAAATTACAATGGTTCTGCTGGTAATATCTATATGATTGCTATTATGAGATTCTAATCGCCGCGCCGTGGCCTTTCAGATCCGATCCCGACATTTAGACGTAAAGTCACGGAGTCAAGGCCGCCGGGGATGCGCGTGCGACGTCCGCTGCAGCTCGACTGTTTTAGGTGCGATTATATACATACTTATTTAAAAAAAAAAATGTAAGAACACAAGTTGAGTACGTGAAATACATTTGACGATTGTAAAGAAGCCCATTTTCTTTCAAATTGAAATTAATTTTTTGTGATAACGTGTTGTTAAAATTTAAAAAGTAATATTCAATTTTTCGAGGACAAATTAAAAAAAAAAACCATTTCGCATTTAATGGGATAAAGATCTGTATGCAATAGTAATA
>DWDX01003686.1:0-12747 GCA_018245675.1 Agara michaeli
TTACGTTTAAGTCCCACAATGGAATAGGTGGTGAGCCTATTGCCATGCACCGGGCACACATCCAGACTCTGAGTCACCGCTAGAAATTCTAAACTAGAAAAATCCATCAGTACCCAACCCGGGATTTGAACCCAGGATCACCCGATCGGCAGTCGCGCTAGCAACCGCCCGACCAGCGAGGCAGTCATTATATAAAAATATATTACATAAAAATAGAATATTATATGTTGAAAGCGTAATTTTCTCTAGGTATACCTAGTAATTGAGCTCACAGCTAATAACAATCCGCTACCTTGTGTTGGTGTTGTCGAGTTTCGTTGTACAAAACTACGTAGGTAATACAGGCTGCGTATCTGTGGCTTCGTGTACAACGCGCGGTCGCGGCAAGTCGAGGAACGTCGCCGGCTCTCGTCAAGTTCTATTTAATATAAGTTAGTTTGTCAAACTTGGTAGTTATTAATTACTAACGTTGTCTAAAACATAACGGTTGTCGTATGAGCTAATTCTGCTATGAACTATAATATTACTAGTAGGTGCCTACTTAGTAGCGATATTACGTTAGGTATCTACACTAATATTATAAAGAGGATAACTTTGTATGTTTGTTTGTAATGAATAGGCTCAAAAACTACTGGAGCGATTTTAAAAATCATTTCAGCATTCCAAAGCTACATTATCCACGAGTAACATGGGCTATATTTTATTTTGGATTTTCACGAATTCCAAAGGGAATTGCGGCGACGGGGGCGGGACGAAGTCGCGGGCAAAAGCTAGTTGTTTATAATAATATATTAATATTAAATAAAAGAGTACAGATAAAAACTTTTTTGTCATTTGTAATTAATACATATATTTAGCTGTTGTTACATATGTATGATATGCATTATGTATATCAACATTGCTAAATTACGTTCTGTATTGGAATGCACCTAAGTGATATGATTTTTGCTTTTTTAAAAATTTCATTCTTTGTCACACCGTTTTCTATATCGTTGAAACTTGAAGAGATTTCAATACAATTTGCGAAACGAATAAAAACTTGGTTTTTCAGGTGCTAATTTAAAAATCATTTATTAATTTATAAAAGAACTGCTTTTATTATCAACGGGACAGGTGTAGGGTCAAAAGGAATAATTTATCTTATACTAACGTAATAATTCAGGTGACAATGACAAATGAAACAACCACATACGGTATTTAAATTTATTCACATCCATACATAAATGGACACAAAATCTCACACTTCAACAATGTCTTCATAATCGAAGCGGTATAAAAACATTGGCAAAGTTACTTAGAATATTGAATAGAAAAATTATATAATGAGGATCCTAGAAGGAATTACGCATTTAATACTAAAACTTACTAAGTACGATTACATTATAATATATCAGCTACACGTGTGCAGTAAATTCAGTGTGCAAGTCTAAACATCAGATTATCATATTGAAAGAAATACAAAATGCATTACAGCTTTAAGTACCATTTCATGAAGAAATGCTAAAACTTAGGCATTACATAATGGAGTGAGCGGCCAGAGAGCTCTGAGCGGTCGTAGACTCCAACGCATCCGCCAATCCGGCCATTGTCTATGGTTCTGTCAATGTCACATTGACATTTCATGACGGATGCTCGTGTGGCACGGCACGACGCTGGTAGCGATTCTGCTAATCCTCAACTAACTTCCTCATCGCTACTCAAATCTACAATTGCACTACGTTTGCATCTTTAAAAAGGACGCAGTTATTATATTTTCGGGTGCAGTTAATCGAAGTGCAATATCAAATAATTAAGAATATCCAAAAAAAAACACATATATCATTTGAAGTGTGCGTTCGGCTTAAGAGTAGTAACAAAATTAAAAAATAAAAAATAAACAAACGCATACGTTCACGGAATAAATCTAGTTAAATAGAATCTACTTAACATCTAAGCAGAGTAGTATCGAGTTGTCCTCAAATATTTTAAAACTAAATCTAAAGTCCTGTCCGCACCGTTCATTTCTCGGGTAAATTCACCCGATATCGTCACAATTTTTTTATTTCGTATTTGGACGTGACAGTTTCAAACATATCTGAACACGTCAGTATTTTTTACGTATCGTGCATTAATATCAGCTATTTATGAAATTCAAAAATGACCACACTATGCTCTCGTATGTTGTGTGACGTGACGGTATTTTGTTGTTGACGGTATGTTGTGTCATAAACGGCGAGGACGAAGCGAAATCTTAAAATTAGTTTATCATATTAAAAAATGGCTAAAACGATTCACTCAACTACAATCAGCGATATCGATTACTCGTGTAACAACACTCACATGTTTGTATGCAATTTGATTTAAAAAAAAAAACCCAACAAACAACAATAATATGGCAGTCAAACATCAAATATTTAAATACGATCCTTACACAATCAGACAGTCTTATTCGGTATATGAATAAAATTAGTCGTTCGGCCAGTCGGTGCAACCAACTAAAAAAAAAAAAAAACCCACCCAATAACGTCTTAAATGCACGTGCGTATAGTTTGATTAGTTCTAATCGTTTAGAAACCTATGAAATATCAATATGGGTTTTAAGGCCTAAAGAAATCTTAAACATACATGTACCCTATAAATCCGATTGCATGCACTTTATACGCGAACGCATAGAATCGATACAATCGATGCGGGGCTTTAATCGTCTCGATTGAACTGCACGAGTTGGAATTCACACAATTATCGAATGCCGTTTACGAACGTAGCACCAATACAAATCTGGAAGAGTACCGCTCGCTGCTGTATGGAGCACATTTACCGATTTTTATTATTTTTTTGTTGTCGATTACTTTTAAAGTGTTCTTATTAAAAGCTATATCTAAACGATATTGGTCACCAAAACTCATTCATTGCATCTATCACATGATTACGATAACGTTGAAGTGAAATCAATCCGTTAAACAGTCGTGAAGGAACAATTGCATTTTTTATTTTACACACTTCGTTCGTGTTCAAAGTAATGTGACTTCGTTGAATATTGGAAACTCATTAGCTTAGAGAATCTTAAACTTTTGGTATACCGATTCGTTCGAGATAATATATATTCGTTTTGAACATACTATCGCATATTTATCATTGAATTGGTTACTAAATGAAATGTTATTTCACAACAGTTTTTACGATAACATAAACTCATCTTTTGTCCTAGTGCCCGTTCATTACATACGAAATGATGACATTTATTTGTGACTTACAATATAGTATCTCCGTTACTTTTACGATATCATTTTCAAACAAACTATTTGGTTTTAACATCACATTTTCAATAGAACAGTGATACAATTGCAAATCGACTGTAATTTAATTCAGAAGCATGTAAAAAGGGATTTTATACATTTAAATAGCCATTATTTTGGCGATCATACCATTGATTTGAACAACACAAGTAGCACGGTGCCTCAAAAAGCCACAGAGGACAAATTTTCAATCTCTGGTAGGTGAAACATGTAGGTATTTATTACGAAATTTATTCTGTAAACAATTCCAAGTGAAATGTTTCAATGTGATCACTATTCTTTTCCCGATATTCTTTAAAGTACAATTGTGGGGTTGCTTTACAAATGCATCGATTGACATTTGATATAAGCCGATCGTCAGAACTACGCCATGTGAATACATGTTATCGTGATCACGTCGGTACGCCTGATCGACGTCAGCGCAACACCATTTCCAGCCTTAATTGTCATAGTAACAGCGTGCCTAGTGCGAGTTCCACAAATACATTCGAACGACTTCACCATAGAAGCGAACGTGAGTTTAGGTATCGAATGTCAAATTTTATATTTCGTACTCTGCGAACCTTTGAAACAACCAAACGCGTGCGACAACGTTCTCACTGACAGGTGACAGTTGACATTCGATGCTCGCCATCGAGCGCGTAAAATACTTGCACTCGCAAAATCGGCTTCCCGTTACTGGCACCGGTTGGAGCTGTTTCAATTGCGAGTAGGTAAGAAAACCCGCGCTAGGCACACAAGACGAGACAAGCAGGGGACGAACGAGAGTCGAACGTTCGTTATTCCTTGATACGGTGGGGGCGGAGCTACAGGTCGGTGTCGTACCAGGCGGCCACGTTGGCGTTGTCGTGCGGGGGCTCGGGGAAGGCGAGGTCGGCGGCGGCGGCGCCGGCCCCGTCGCCGTCGCCGATGTCCATGTCCATGCCGAAGCCGCTGCCGATCTCCAGGCCCTGCATCGAGTCTATCGGTATCTGATCGTAGCCTGCGGGTGCACAGATTGACACTTCACTTTTATACTCCAGTGTGACGTACATATATTTATATGGTTCCAAAAGCGCTAAACCTACTCTGTGATAGTTAATGTTTGAGTTCGTTCACATTTTCCTATTGGAGTGGACTGTGTTAACTAATTTGTTTCTTACAATAGTTGCAAATGTTTCCACCGGCTGTCCAGAGACTCGTGCCTTACAGAGCAACGTCTTGTATTTGCATTTATATTATCAACTGTTGAAAATAAAGATCTATAATAAGCATGGAAGACTGAATGTATCATGAAACTGCTGACTGTGCAAATACAAGTCAAATCGAACAGGTGAATTGTATTAACAAAAAAAAAATGCAGTCGAATTGAACCTCCTACTTTTTTTTAAGTCGGTTAAAAATATTTATTTATTCATTAGTCGTAAATAAACTTGCAGATGATAGCGAGAAATTACATTCTTCACTGAAATATTAAATGCTCATATAAATGGTAATTCCTTATTTATCTATAAAACCCTAAAGCATACGAAGCTAGTTGGAATCTTCTCACAAACATTGTACACAACATATTAAAAGCATGACATGTCGTTAAAAACGAATTACTACGAACGATGACAATGGGAGTAAATAATGATGTCCATGAAAACGATTGAAAACACTAAGCAATTATATTAAACGATATTTCACTAAAGTAAAATCATGTTTCTGATTAAGCATAGATATTCAAATTTTCAGACGAAACAAACATCTTGCATTGATTGCTACGAAGCAAATATATATATATTATACAGTATGTGTATAATCGAACTTCAGCTAAAAAGCAGAACGTGTTATTCCGAATTATAAATTATATAATTATCTACATGACAGATATGAATATAGTAAAGCGGGATTAAAAATCATGTTAATTGACACAACCCATGCTTGTTATGACAAGACAATGAAAGTAAAATATACGAAAACACAAACACAACAAAAGAAAAACAAAATATACATAAATATATAGTAAATATCAAATTCACGTTAGAATTGCACAACACATCCATAATAATAATGTTCCCATCACCTGTGTTTTAGTGATAAATAGGTCCCGGATTAGGCTGCGTGTAAAGAGAGAAACATATTTATACAGAAACATATCAACTTAGAATACGACAGGAACACAGCGAGTGCTTTCACAGATACGGATCGTTCACTTGAGATTCATTTATATTGATGAGGCAACTCGAGACACGGCTTTCCCAGCAAGAGACGGGGCTTTGTCAATCATTAATTTCTATTATATCTGTTTCATTTTCAATACATCATGTGAATGCTAAGAAAAATTGATAAGAATCAAATGTAGATGAATAAATATGAACTACTCAATCAATTTCCAATCAGTACATTGTTCACCGTTATTGAAACCCTAGTTAATAATAAATGAACCAATAAATATTCTTTTACAATATATTATGTATTATTATTTTTACACTTCATATACTCGTACATAATATAAACATTTCTCAAGTGTTTCGAAAGTTGAGTACAAAATCTAACCCTTATCGTTATGTACATTACCGGTAATTTTGTACACGAGTAATAAAAATCTTAATACAGGATAATAACAAGGTTAGATTACGTACTAAAATATACCACAATGAAAATATTCTACATTACGGTAATTGTTAGTTCGAACAAACTAGCTACACGATGGGTGGCAACTCACCTTGCTGGTGAAATGACGGTCGAGTGCCGTACAGTCCCTCGTAGCCCTGCTCCGGCCCGAGCATGTCCTGCAGAATATATTGCAATTAGGAAATCCATATACAATTTTAAGTTGGTACACTTTGTTTTAATATGAAACAGTTGTTATTAAAACGATTTGCCATTGTAATGAAGGTATCTTATCAGATTAAGATGCGCCCTGACTGATTGTTTCATCATTGTACAGCCCGAACTTCTCAAAGTAAGAACAAGAAATTTGAATAGTGCGTTCTTTTCTTGTTACTTAAAAAAGTGCTGGGGATTTTTTTTTCGCCGGATTTTTACTCACGGTCTACCATAGGCTGAAGGGAGCACAAAGCCGAGTAAAATGACTAAAATATTTACCTTTATTGAGTGTATGTATGTACCTTGTAGTGAATAAAACAATTTGAATATCAATATGACATAGGTAGTTTTTTACGGAAAGATTATTATTTTATAATTCCATCCCTACGCGGGCACTATTCTCAGGTGTTTTCTAAACCTTGTCATATACTCTCTCCATCTCGCTCGCAGAGGAAACTTCACTTGCAGGCATTTGCGATTTGAGTTAGCACGATTACGGTACCTGCAGGTCGGGTTGCATGGCGAGGTCATTGGGCCACATCTGGTGGTCGTCGCGGAACAGCGAGTTGGTGAGCTCCATCGACAGCCTCTTCTTGTAGTCGTGCGGCTTGTCCTCAGACATGCGGAACAGCACCGCGGCCGCGTACGTTGCTACACCTGAACATAGTCATTTTTCAACGTAAAATCTGGCAACGGGTCCGTATTAACCAAATTTTCATAGTATTCCATATGTATAGTTGAACTCATAACACATTGAATGCTTGAATATTGATATTGAGAATTTATTGAAAAAGGATATTAGTCTATGCCTTTACAGTATTGTATCATACTTACCTTCATTACGAGAATGCAATAGTTCAGTGAGCGGAGCAGTAGCGCCCTCCGCTTCTATCATTTCCGCCCCTTCTTTATCTGCTGCCAGTTCACAAAGCACGCCGGCCGCGACACGCTTAAAGGTAAACATTGATTATTTATTTCAGAATATTGCAAATCTTTAAATTCCGAAAGGATATTTTCTATTCAGTTTTAACACTTAAATAACATTTGCACGGTCCTCACCTGTATGTTTTCAATCTCATTGAAGAGCAATTGCACAAATATCGGGATGACGTTCTGCTGACGGATCAGCTGCCTGTTGAGACTCTCGCGAGCCAGAATATGGAGCGCACCGACGGCGCCCTCTACGATCTCCTCCATGCGCACCCCGTCCGCGTACGCGCCGCCGCCGCCCGATACAGAGGAGCGTTGCTGCGATAAACATTATTCAATTTACGTTGTTATGTTTACTAAGCACCGGATAACGTTCAATGCGAGATTATGTCGAACTTAAGAATCATACTGCCTCAAACAAGTCAATGTGTTATCTACAAAATGACTTCTTTAAAGCATCCAAACTTATAGGGAATAAAGTAATTTAAATATATAATGTATTGTAATGCCAGAGTTTAATTTGTTTCAAATTATAACAAGAACATTGATAATATTCATTGTTCAGCCCGAGTTAGGCAGGCGAAAATTACGGTTGACATATTTACCAGGTCTTGGAATTCATGCAATTAGTGTATAATCGATTCGGGTTTCAATCAAATGTCGATTTGCATTGTACTGTTTTTGTGTAGTGTAGTTACCCGCTGCGTGTCGTTGAAAGCGCGCATCAGCAGGCGCACGAGGTGATGCACGGCGCCGTGCTCGCGCAGCGGCGCGTGGTTGGCGGGGCAGAGCGCCAGGTTGCGCACCAGCCCCACCACCGCCTTCACAAGCGGCCAACGGGACGGCGGCTGCAGCAGCTTCACGATCACCTGCAACATACAACGCGCATCAAAACTTGCACTGCTCATTACATATGGAATTGAATGGCGCGGGTCAAATGAACCGGACATACCGGCAGTCCATAGTGCAGGCGTACGGCGTTTTGCGCCATCTCGCTCTCCACGTGGCGCGAGGTGAGGTGCCGCAGCGCGCACACGGCGGGCTCGGTGATCTCTTCGCGGTCGCCGGCGGACACGACCGTGCGCACGAGAGCGTCCACGCCGCCGGCTTGGCACACTGTCACCTTAAAATTATGTGTTGAGAGAACTTGTTAAACATTCAATATTTTCATATTACACCAACTATCCATAATGTTTGGTAGTTTGTAGTTTTTGTTTCATATTTTAGTACAAAATTGTGCAAATTTTTATTATACAAATTGGCAAGTATATATGCATTTTACCATGTATGTTCTTCCACCAGCGCCACCACAAAATATGGTATAACCAATGGAATAAATATATTTAGGGTTTATTTTCTTACCTTATTACGTTGGTTGTTACAAGTCAAATTGGACAAGATTCCAGCGGCGCAAGTGACGATATTTACGTCAGTCGATGCAAGCACTTGCACCAGACTCTGCAGCAGAGCTTCGAGTCCTTCCACCTAAAAATAAGGTATAATATTATTACTTTTTATGCCACCATTTAAAATCTGTAAGCAACAAGATACCGTCACGCCAGGTCCCTAACGAGGTAGGCAGAAAAGACGGAGTGCCAAATATCTCTTTCCTTGCAAACCTGACGCGCTTAGTGTACATTCATTACAAAAATCTCTAAAGTACTCTTTTCTATTTCCTTACATAGTTTCCAGTACTAGTTTCACAATTACCTTGGTGGCAGCATCGGACAAGTTTCTAAGAGTCCAGAGACAGTTCTGAACGAGACGTCCGCTAGGATTACCGAGATGCATCGCTAGGGCCTGCATGCCTCCAGCTTCAACGATCGCTGGCTTGTTGCTAGAGCATACAGACAGTACCTGGCGAAGTAAGAATAACATTTTAAAGCATTAAATTCATATTCAGAATTCCACATTAAAAAAAAAAAAAAACAATTATGTTCTATTTTAGTGTTGCATTCAGGCAGAAATAATTGTTGGTTGTGGCGATAACCTCACCTAATTGTTATAGTTCTCACGACTTGGCTAGTAAGTTCTCAAAATTTGATTTCATAGAATACTATTGATCGAGTCCTATTGACAGCAAACATGTTACTAGATTTGATAAAAGAAAAGCAATGTTATTGTACAATGAGTGTAAAAAGTAAAAATATTTTAAAGCAAAAATATTTTTGACAAAATTATCTTAAAACTCTTTCGTATCCCCTATATCTTAATCTTATCCTAATGCTAGCCATCAAATGTTAAACTTTTAAGTGATAATTTTATTCTTGCCTTCAGAACCCTGGAGGTAGTCCACAGCAACTTTTCATAATCGTACGAACGCATGATGCGCACAAGTTCAATAGGTCCCTGCGACGCGAGTATAATGAGCTTCGACTCTTGGTTTCCATAGGCTAGGATCTGGAGACAATCGGTCACGATCGCGAGGAACTTCACATTGTTCCTCTGAAGCAAAGCCACCATCTTCTGAAGACCACCGGCGAGGCGGACGGCCATTTTGGATCCGTCCTGATGCAGGAGTAGGTTATGAAGGGTGGTGATAGCATAGAACAGGACAGACTCTACGGGCGAGCTCAGAAGCTTCACGAGAGCTGGTATGCCTCCGCTCTTGAAGATCGCGAGCAGACCTTGGCGATGGTGCGACAAGTTATGCAAGGTCCCAACTGCTCCCTTCGTGGTCTCGAGATCATTGCTGTTGGAAATAGCGCGCACTAGGGCAGCGACCATCTGAGGAGAGTTCATAATGGCATGACGAGAAGCCTCCTTCTTAGAGAGCTGGTGCACCATCATGGCAGCTTGCGAGACAACCACTTGATCCTCATCATTGAGTAGCTTGATCAATTCTGGTATGGCCCTGTACAATTGATTACAATTGATTATTTAAAAAAATCTTTAGAAACCATGTACATTTGTGGTGTTGTATAGTAAAAGATATCAAGAACTTAAAAATGAAAAGCAATAGACTATGCAAAAGAATATAAAGAAGAAGAAAGAACAAATGATTTTTGTCAAACTGTCGCTTTATTTTTCTAAACAACACATGTCTCAAGGTTTACTTACCGAGTAGCCAAATCAGCGTCATCCTGATAGTTGATGAGATTGACAACGGCGTGTTTCAACATTTGGGAGGGTTCAGAGAGCCTTTGGACAGCAGTTGGTTGGGCCGGGTCCAGCTGAGTGGATGGAATCTCGATTCCCTCCTCGAGGGTTTCGGGAAACATGGCTGCACGGACGCGTTGAGACCGTGTCTGTGACAGCTGCTGGTTCATATCTAGGAACAATTTCAATTAGAAATAGACAATATTCAATTACTTAGACTCCATAGAATGATATAATTGGTCGCAAAGTTTACCAAAGTCTCATTATAAAACTAAAAACTACTATAGGATAAAATTTAAAACTTTCCAAGAATTATCAATAATAAAATACACTTAACCATCCTCTTACCAGTTAATATATTTAGAACTGAAATATTTACCATCAACTTGCTCTTGGGTGAATCCCTGTGCGAACCCTTGGTCCAAGTCAAACATGAGTTGGTCTCCTTCCATTTCGTCATCTTCCTTGCCAGTAAGTGATGGGACCTGAAAAGTAAATTTTGCGATGCATTCATTTACCCAAACAACATACTTACAACAACAACAAACATACAACAAACTTCTGTACATAGGTTGTTGTTATTTATTATACAACAAAATGTAGATGGATGTATAAACATCACATAAATAATGTAGAATACACTACAAACCTGAGTAGCAGCCCCAGAGTTGATACCAGAATCAACCAAGTAAGAGTTTTGCTGCCACATGAGGGTCTGCTGCTCCTTACTTGGAGCCATAGGCACATCGGATGCGCCATAATTGCTGTGTGACACTGGAAACGTAAAAGTAAAATGTCAAATGTATGTACAATATAATTATAACAGTTATATGCTTTTGTCAATTTATTACAGTTGTCACAAAATTAGAAGACCATTTGACATTTGTCATTACAGTATGTATAAAATATCAGTATCACAAAATAATCAAATTTTTGCAACTAATAAACTTAAAATTCTGAGCATTATTAATTCTTTAAATTATGTTTCAACACAGTTTCAATGTAAACGATTAATCTTAACGAAGTTACATATTGTAATGATAGATATTCAACTTTTATCTATAGTATAGTTTACAGGAACAAGTCGAAATTAAAATATTGTATTTGTGGAAAAAAGGTTTGATTATAGGTATATTAATTCATTTTGATTGATTCAGAATGAATATAAGCAGTTTCAGCTCTGCATTGTGACATTTTCATATGCCAACTAATACTGAACATTTTTTTTTTATTGTGGACATTTTAAATAAAGTAAGACATTTAATATTAACATACATTTTATATGTTATTCTGACTGATTTTGTATAAAAATAACTATAATTATTTTTGATCTCATATTCAGATGTTCATACAAAGTTAATGCAGAATCCCGAGTGACAAATATTAACACTGGCCCCTTATTTTGTTACGACTATAGTGTGAATGTTAATTTTATTCTTCTTCGTATATATTATTTATTTGATGTAGATATATTTATTTGTAACTATGGCTATTCAGATTTTGTTTTTTTTTTTATGTGAAGAATGTAGTAAACCAGCAGAAACCTGTCATACATAAGAGTCCACCAGTGCCCATGGATAATTGCAATGCAATGTAATGCAAAAGAATTCCATATGTAATTTTTAAGGTTTTACTTCTGAAAATCTATAATTTTTTGTTATAAATATTGGAATTTAGCTTGTACAAATAACTTATAGGCTTCAAGTCAAATTATAATAGAAAAATACTAGACGTAAGTTGACACAACAACTTATCTTAGAAGACCTATACACACTAACTATTGTGATATGAGTCACATAAGTGTAGTAACATCATAAGCTAGTTAATGATACGTATAATGATAGTACAATGATGTATGTATTGAGATTGTGCGTTATTATAATAAAGACAACTTACTCGTACGACTTTGTGACGATGGTATCTGATAGCTCATGGTTCAAAGAATGCAACGATGCACCCTACGCCTGCAATAGAATCGAATGTATAGTCTCCATAGCGCCGTTCAGTACGCAGTCGTAAAGTATCGATTTATGATCATATCATAAACAAATATCAGAAAGGATAATGCTCTTTACATAAACACAGTCTGTGCCTCGTTTTATGCAATAGACGGATATCGGAACGAATTAAAACAAAACAAACAATGTACCCCGTTTGGATGAACTAAATACCACACCCGACATAATTATTGGAATTCGATAAATTTGTTGTATTTAAATTTTATGAGACAGTAGAAAGTAAAATATGCAATTTCAAGATATTTACCTAGTGTTTAGTGTCACAAACAATTGATAGAACACTTATAACAAATATTTTAAGTTATTACAATTGAAAAAGGCGATCACCACTCACTTCTCTAAACCTGACATTACAATATGGCTGCCACATCGGATGTTTTCGTTCATTTTCGGAATACTCGTGACGCTATGTTGCTTTCTTACTCTGATGCGAGGAACTGAATATCTTTATTTCTTTCTACTATATTGACAGGTCTACCAACCTTTACAATGAATAACGTTTCGTTACACGTTTTTTAACACATCGCATGCCTAATGGCACACTGACTCATTAAGAGATAAGTTTAAATTTAGTTACGTACAGATACAAAAATCTTTTTTTACTGTGATCTAATAGATAGTTAATCAAATCT
>DWDX01003687.1:0-12747 GCA_018245675.1 Agara michaeli
TAACTGGTGAAATGTGGGGGTGTACTACACTCCTCTGCCTACCCCTTAGGGGATTACAGGCGTGATGTTACGTTAAGGAAATGTGATGTAGCATTCCTCCTAATAACTTAACCTCAATAATAATGAGACATTAACTGAAAAAATAAAACTGTTATAAGTCGACTAGTAAAAATTAGTTTTATTACATCTTGTTCATTCAAAACGCATCTACTCTTTAATATACATATACATATAACAAGTACCGCGAGTCTTTATAGAGTAAAATTCACCATTTTCCACTAAACTTAGTCACCGGCACACGCGAATAGTTTGGGGATTGTGGGCACTGTCATAAAGTTTCGTCGTAAACCCGGTACGAAGTATCTTGCAACATCGAGTTATTTTGACTTTATACTTAAACCTTGCGTTTTTATGAAACGTATTATATAAAAAGCAAAAGTGAATAATATGAGACTTGGCATTTTAGTCCCCCGGCGAGTAGGATCGAAATATTACTGTCATATTAGTGAGCACTAAATATTTTGAAACTAAGTGACTTGAACTAGAATTGGTGGAATTTGTAGCAGTTTAATTAATTCATTTTCATAATATAACAAGACTAATCCCACGACAACTTAAACTAAAAAAAAAACTTCATTAAATCACTGAAATGATTAGGCTTGGCAGTGAGGGCGAATTTGTCAAGGCAGTTGTAGTAATGACGTAAAATTTCGTTGGAACTACGACTAAGTATTGACGGAACTTTGAAATACACGAGCCAACTACTTACTGAGACTTACTGTCGGTACACTTTTCCGCATTTATTTTTCCTTCTAACATTGTATCTTTATCCTTTTTTTGCTTTGACTCCCTTTACTTGCTTACTAAAGTTTTCACTGCACGATTTCACTTAGTTTTTTTTTACAGGTAACATTAATGGTAATCTCCTCCGTAGGATATTTTACTATCTAGAAAGCTTTAGAGTACGTTTATCGAGCTTAACTATTACTTGCAAGCAAGCTTGTAACATATGATAATATATTTCCAAGCATTGAAACCGACCATTGCCGATGATACCTAACAAAAAATAGTTTGCAATGTAAAATGTGGACTCCCAATATTCTTCTACTCGTATGTTTGCGACGTATGGGATTACAAAATCTTGTCTATGGCAACTGGTATCTGTTATAATACACAGAAAGATAATGTATACTTACACTTACGTACATATATTCATCTCATACTGAGATTCGAACGCAAAATGACCTGTCAAAACACTCAATGTTATTTGGACTGGTTTAGGCAGCTTTTAACAGGACGGTCAGTAGTAGTCATTAATAATATAAAGAGCTTTTCCGTAATTCGAAGGTCATGCTCAAAACCCGAGTTCCTGTCTACCTACTGCGATTAAACTAAAAATTGAATGATACTATTAGACATAAACAGCTAGACCATCACCAACTTTTATTTTATGAATGCTGGATGTAAATTTTAAGTAATATATATGTATAATAAGAAAGTAAGCAATTCATATATGTATTGGATTTTATAAACTCGATTTCTGCGTAAGGAAAAAGTAGTTACTTTAAAGCTTTATTAGGTCAAGTGCTTTTCTGGTTAAAATAATTTATTTCGCTGACTGATACCAACCAACCCCTAAGCACATAGCACAAGTGAAGCCAAACTAGAACTCGCTTTAGCCATTAGAAATAGCCACAAACAATGTTTACACCCACCGAAACTATGCTCATGTTTAGTGCCTGAGATACGTGGCATTTGTGAATCTCAAAAATGTGCGCCAACATAAATACAAACTTCACACTACATAGCATTAGGTACCTACTACATGGATTCTTTTCGTGCACCTTACTACATAAGAGAATATTTTTTTTGTATCTCTTAAAAGTAACTTGACATCATATACCTTTTATTCCAGATTAACGATGGACTGGCGAACAACTCTCATCACAATCACGCTCGTGTTCAACGTCAACGGTTATTCCAGTAAGTTGTATTATTAAGTAAAAATTATACGATACGACATCTATTACAGTCCGTGATTCCTTTGATCGTAATGTTTTTCTTACGCAGAAAATTATTTTACGTTTTATTTCAACAAGCTTACTTTAATATCCCTTTAAACGCGCGCCCGATTCGGGTCAAGGCCCTTTGACGGTTATCTTTTTTTTTGTAGCCCTGTTGAATGCGATGAATATGATTCAGAGCACATTTTTTTTATTTTATCTATTATTAGGGTTAGATTTATAAAATATTTTATTATTGACGTTTTCCAACTAACCCAGAGATCAATGCACAGCCGAAATAAGTGCACTTAAAATCCTGAAATTTTGCAAATGGTTTCTTCATATTGTGTGAACAGTAAGAAAGGGATTTTGGAAATCCTACCCCTAAGAGGGTAAAATTTGAAAGATTGTATGAAACATCGTAGTTTTGCAAATTAGACACGTGAAATTTTAGCTCTTACGCTCTTAAGCCGCAATCAAAAGCTATTACATAAATAAATAAATGTTAGGACTAAATGCCGGAAACGCTACTAACGAAATTATATGTCATATATTAAATACTCGCGATTATCCGAGTTAACATACCTTCTATGTCTATTCATAGAATTAACTTTCAACTACCTACGTGATTGACCGCCTCCCTCTTCATTTCTGACCTAAATTACTCTCGGCAAAGTCTACCTGCCAATGAAAGCCCCATCGAAATCAATTCAAGCGTTTCGGTTTTTTTTCGTTTCGTTTCGTTTTTAGCCTCGAGGCAAAACCAGACAGACACTCGTACAAAAAAAAATTAAAAACACCGGTCTTGGTTTTTGTATGCCATTCGCACATTTTTAGCCAAAATTATTACATATTATTATTTAAATATCATATTCGTTGCCAAACGTTGCAACTTGCTTGACTAATCAGTTCATTAAAAAACCGGAAGTCATTTTGTACATAGTCGTCGCTTGCTAAGGTGAACCGACTAGCAGAGACTGTAAATGAAATGAAATGTGAACATTATTGCGACAAACAAATGCAAAATATACCTCATTCTCCTCCACACAACTAAACAAGACCACGTTACTCGCAGACGGTATACGTCATTATATAAAGAGTTAAGTGCGCTTCCACTATTGTCAACCGGTAACCCTATACGTAAGCAATATAGTAGATGAGGATGTCGGTAGTCAGTTCGACTCTTTCCTTATTGCCTTGTATCGTGACAACGAAATTGTGCTATGCTCTATGACCTTTCCGTAACCTTCGCTCTATAAGTGTTCAGAATGTTTCTAACATATTGTCGCCAAGCAAAACTATTTACTTGGCGACAATTGTTGTTAGAAACAAACGTACTGACGTCTAGTTGACAACTTGTTAGTATTTTTGTTAAACATTCTCTCATAAATATTTGATAATCATTTGTAAAATACAACGAAAAGATTGCGTAATACGTCGCGTACTACATGCATGTAGCTATATGGTAAAATAACACCAAGAACATTTATAATACGGATAACAAATTTTTTCACAACAGAAATAGTGATAAAGTTTCTGCTCAGACGAAACTTGTTGAAACAGTTATATCGCCTTTCATGATTGTTAAGCACTTAGTAAGCTCGCTCCTCTCCGAGTGCAGCCCGAGGAATATTTTAGACTAGCCATTTCACAGCTAACGTATGAACTATGTAAAAGTCAAGATTCTAAAAATGAGTAATAATAACAAACAGTAAAACATATACCATTTTTATGAAATTACATAGAAGGATTGATGTTATTACAATCATTTGTACTTCGATTTGAAGGATGTGGATACCAGTCCACGTGTATACCAGAACGAGTGAATACAAACTGCACTTATTCTAGCTGGATTAATATGTACTACTAACAGTCCCATTCCTGCAGTTCTGTTACTATTAACTAATCACCAATTATTCAAATTCAAATTGTTTTATTCATCATAAGGTACATGCATACACTTAATGTTAATTCTTTAATTCTCGTTACCGCTTATTACTAACTGAATACACTGCTGTCTGCTTGTTTGCTACACTCTTCACAATATTGGAGACGATAGACTTTTGTCCAAAATCAGTGTCATGACTTCACAGTCAAATTCATAACGCGTTGGTTAAAAGATAACTTTTTGAACATCAGTACTCGATCGTTTTCGAAAGCGTTCGGAGCATGTAGAAGAGCGGTGTCAGCGACGCTTATCATCATTCTTAAAATGTTTATTACCACAAATCCATTACCTAATGCACATATAAAACCGCATTTCGCCCGAAAAGTAACAAAACAATGAATTATGATCAAGCATTATTATATTCTTTTTATATGTTTTTATTGCCTCTAAACTCGCACTTGCCAAGCCACAAACAGTACCATACCTACAATTCTTCACATTTCTTGTTGTTTGGAGCTTAAAAGCTTACTCGTTCCTTTGCCTTTTTACGTCTTTACGACAGGAAATTTTACTGCCCGTAATAAATTTATTGTGTTATTGTAGATTTATTTCGTTTTCACCAGAATTTTATGAAATTACGAAATAAATAGATATTATATGGCAATAAAAGGGCACGGCTTACAGATATGAAAATTACACGTGTTTTAAATGTTGTGGTATCACTGAAACCATTAGGCCGATATTAAAGTGATTTTCATTGGCAGTTAGAGGATATTTTTGCAAATAATTTCTGGGAAAATCAGGGATAGCCTTTTAATTTTTTAATTGCACTATTTTTATATGTAGGTAGGAATGTAAGTAGCAACAGTCAGTGGCCGTTAATCTGAAAGCGTATGAAAAATATGTATATTGCGGTGATGTCGAATTTTTTTTTTTTTAGATTTACCTTTATTTTTGTGGCCTTTCTCCTCTGCCTGCGGTATCTAGAATGTGGCCAGCAATCATTTTATAGTTTCAATGTGATGCTTGAAAAGGGCATAGTACGTTGAATATGAACTCTATATGGAAAGGGCGAAAAACAATTCGGTGGCAAAACTTTTCCAGTTCGGTTGACTTATATTACGTGTGATATTGACTCCCAAAGACGACGGTGAACCCAAAGTATATAATCTTGTATATGCAAATGACCCTTTTCCCTTTACAACCGAATTCTTTACCCAGTCACGCCTTTCGGGTTATAAAAAGGGCAGAATTCTCCGGAATAAAATATATTCATGCGATGTACCTATGTTCTTCGATGCCGAACACGTTATATTACGATAACCCATGCTTTATTCTACCCGAGGGAAATCGAATGAGAATAATTTAAATCAAATTAAAAAATATTTTGAAGTCTTTATCTTCAAATTACCTACTATAATCTCATCGTACATTTCATTAAATTTCAATTAAATTTCATATAATTTCAACATACATTTCAACACATAATACAGTCTCATATTTTATTTTAGGAGAACACCAATCGCACTAGGCGAACTGTTATGCCAATAGATATCCCCAATAGATACTATATAAAAAAATAACTCCTCTATCAATGTTACCCTTAAAACATTGTGAAAATAATATATTTGGACATATTTTAATCGGTAATATGAATTATTTTGATTCCCAGAATATGGCCGCACGTGTAAAGACATAGGATGCTTGAATAGCGAGGTATGCGTGCTTGCCGAAGATCCCTGCAGCTTTGGCCACAGCTCCAACTGCGGGACCTATCCCACATGCAAGAAGAAGTCTCAAGTTGAAGGTCAATATATGTAACTCTTTTATATTAAATGTTTATATATAAAATATAAATATAACACTCTAATATTTCATTTATCATTCTTAGTGCACATTAATACATTGTGTACATATAACATGTTATCCTTTCGGGATTCCAGGATCGCATTCAGAGCCATCGCATCCTCCCGTACAAAAGCCAATACCGCAAACCCCTACAAGAGATTCAGATTCAGTACCAAACTATCCAGCACCGGCGCCGCCTTCGAACTCATACGGCAGCAACTCGCCGTATGGCAATAACTCCCCTTACGGTGGCAGTTCTCCTTATGGCGGATCCGGTGGAAACAGCAACCCAGGAGGTTCACCATATGGCGGCAATTCCCCTTATGGCGGCAGTTCACCTTACGGCGGTAGTTCACCATACGGAGGTTCTTTGAACGGAGGGGGCAGTAACCCATACGGAGGAAGTTCACCCTACGGTGGTAGCTCACCTTACGGCGGACACTCACCATATGGCGACAACTCACCGTACGGCGGTTCCAACCCAAAACCAAGTTCAAACAACGGTTTAGGGGGGAAAAGTCCATTAGATAGTATCTTTAATACTTTGAGCAACATCGCTAGCGGAGGACACGGTACCCCCGGAAGTGGGGGCAACGGTCAAGGATTATCAAACATCTTCGGGAATCTTCTCGGTAATCTATCCAAGAGTGGCGGGATTAACAACTTATTCAACACCAGGCCGATAATGGAGAACCCGAATTATTCTTCATATTCCAACCCGTATAGTGCTAATCCACATGCTTATCCATCAGGAAACCAGCCAGCCCAACAAAGTAGGAATTATGGTCAAGTTAACGCGCCCCGCAGTGGAGCCAACACAAGAATACCGAGCTATGGTTGGAATGTTAGGTAAATACTGTTTAGCAAAAGAAAAGTCATAGTGCTGAGGCTACACTAGATATTAATTATTTTATTTATTGCTTTGCATGAATAACTAGTAGTAGACTTTTTCTTCGAACACTAATTTTCTTGCGTACATTACTAAATTATAGTCATTTGACTAAAACTCTAACTGGAATCTTATACGCTATTTGCTTTAAGCTTTAGCACATTTTGTGATTTAATGAAATACTCAGAGGAGATTATATTATTTTTATGCACCTTTTACTTCGTGTTAAACATAAATACATTTAATATGTAAATAGTCTATTTAATTTTAATGTTTCTTCAAAATATATTCTTTTTATATATGTATTGTACAATTTTTATTGAACTTCATTGTATGTTTAACAGCTTTTTTTTACATTAATTTGCTTACATCCTAACCTAAAGATGCTTAATTCACAGCCCTATTTTTTCCTCTGATATAGGTGAATTTCGACATATCGTTTATCCTTTTAGAAAATTATTAATTTTCATATGTATAAGCACAGGTTAAGGTGGTAAGTCGAAAGTACTGAATATCAACTTAGTACTATGTTTGCATGCAGTGGTGTGAGATGTTAACATAATTGTAACAATATAATAAAAATATATTACCATAATATAACTGGTATTTGTATGAGCCCCGCACACAAAACACTGAAAACGCGACTGTAAACTTTTGTATGTTTTTATACGAAAGTAAGTAAGCACAAAACGGAACACGCTTCTTATACAGTCTAGACGGAATTTAGCTCACGATACTCGCACGTCGCCCCAATTGTGTTTCGATGCTTAATTATAGTTTGCGAAAGTAACTTTTTGGGACTACACGTTCCAAATTTTTTTAATTAATCTTAAACGACGCCAATTAAATTTTGCGCTAGTAACACAGAAGTATATAATAGCTGTATTCCTTTTATTTTGGCTGTTTTATTTGAGTTGGTTGCATAGAAAATTGGCTTAATAAGATATATCAACCTAATCAATTTTGTTTTCATAGAATTATTACCTATATTATATAGGCTAAGGGGCATAAGAAAGCATTCACCGTATCCTTTAAAACAAAGTTTAATATCTCATGAATTCGATAAATATCGATTTGAATAAATACATGATGTGATTTCAAATACATGTTATGATTTCAAAATAATAAGGTGCTAAATGGTCACTGCAGCCCATATACATATCATTGGTCAACCTAATTTTAAATAAAATGAATATCTTTTTTTCCTAAGTCAATCTATCGCAAACGCGTTATTAATGTTACTAACTGGTTTTCGGGTCACTATAATACAAATCATACACGTTCTTCTGAATAACTAATTAAGTATAAAAAGTGATGTCTTAGTTTTATACACCTCTACCTTTGTTGCGGCTTTGTATACTGTTCACGTGCTCACGATATATTCACTATAGTAACTATTGCCTTCATTGCCCCAGACGTAAACAGCCAAGGATAATTTTATATATAGTTATAAGTATTGCTAGACTATTATTATCATGGCCCGATTATAAAAGAAATTACAATTTATAAGTGTCTATAAATACACATTAGTGCCAACACTTTGCTTGTACATCTACAGGTGAAATTTTAGAATTTTCTAAATCTAAAGTAATTTAAGTGCATTGTTATAGAAATATATGGTTATGAGAAAAAGGTAATATATTGTAATTATTTTTAACAAATACGGTATTAAAATGAATCTTTTGAGCGCAATAGAACAATTTAATCATATTATGTTTATCATCACCAAAAATATGGATCAAGGAAAACTGAAGAATATATATGTAGATAAATAATATATTATGTATGAATTGTGAACAAAAGGTATCTGACTTCGCTTCTTTTTATCTGCTGACATATTTACTTTGACTTTACTGTATTGTTTTTTAATTCTCTTTAAATTTTTCATCATATGATATTTCTCATTTCAGCCTCACTGTGATCTTGACGTACCTGATACGACAATACATCTACAGAGTAATGCGAGACTAAAATTTATATATTTAAAATAATTGTTTGCATATATGTATTTATTGACAAGGTGCTTTAACATTACTGACAATAGAGAACAGTTACCAGAAATTATTGTTGTTCAATAAACGTCTTTATTAACAAAGTTGTTTCTTTTTTAATCCACATGTATATTCAACCACTTTGGAAAACATCGGATTATGTCGCAATTGATTTTACCTAATCACTTAGATGTAGATACATGTTGGTGAACAGGTCTCGGCGACTTCTATTCCCTTTCCGATAATTAGATATTTCCCAGAGTTAAAATCTTAACCGATAAAAACAGTCAAAACGGAAGTTGTTTATTCATGTAAGACGGGTAATAATTACATTTAAAACACATATTAAACATAATCACAACCATCTATCAGGCATTAGGTAATATACCGTGAACTGAAAGGGATTGTGAGAAAAAAATATTTACATAATGAAGAATTCCCTTGGAAAATATACTTTCACCAAAACTGCAGTACGAGGGAATGAAAGGCAATATTACGAAATACAATTTATTAAATTTTCTTTATACATAATGTCAGTAACAGCCGAAGTAAAGAAAACAGGTCATATTACTATTATAAATATCATAAATTATGCGACAGGAATGTTACATAAATATCGGTATCTGTATTTAAAATAAATTAGGTATTCACTCTGACATATATATTCGAACATGCAATTGCAGAAAGCTTACTTTTTTAATAGCAATTATTTGAGTAAATTTAAATGCTACATAAATTCCTATCCAAAATAATCAACCTACGCTACAGTTAAATAATCCTCTTATGCTGGAGTAGTAACTCCATCTATAGGTACCCTCGCGAGAGGAAACAATGTCTTAAGAAACTACAGCACTAGTAGGTGTAAGTAGCTATAGCTTAGTGTACAGAAATAATACAATCAATATTTTAGAAAGATAATTTGCAAATCTTGATACTTATAAATACAAAATATTCGTAACTACAGTTACAACAGATCATTTTTCCTAATAAAGAACAATAGGCATGGAGAAAATATCTTGAATTCGAGTAGATTGTTAATACTTACAGTATTATATAGACTAGCTGACCCGTGCGAATGCAAACTTTCATCTTTTACAAAAGTTCTTTAACAACAATATTCCTTAACATTTGTGTTAGTACGTTGGAATAAGTAATATAAGTAATATTAATAGAAATAAAGTTACTTTCCCTTCTACGATAATGCAAGCAGATAATTGTTAAGTACGTCGATATTAATTACTAGATATTTAATTTAAACGATTATTTTATTTTCTTTTGTTATTAAGCTTTATTTACGAAGTTGTCAACATGACAACTGGCATTTTAGATATACATAACAGATTTTTCATAAATGGCGCCTCCTACAAAATTATGAGTAGATGACATTACTGTATATTACAAATATTACCTTTTTAAATGAAAAATTAGCTTTAGTGTTTGTTAATAGCAATAAGCTCGTTTATATAAAAGCAAATTAGATATCTTAGATAGATAGATAGACATCTTAGATAAAAGTAATGACCTATCAATAGATGGCGTTAATAACACTTAAATACTCACGAGGATACCTAAATTCTATAGTACCTAGTTAATCCCGAAAGCCTCACCTGAGCATTACATGTATTATAAAACCGATTTTTTATTATTATACCGTCACGCCAGATCCCTAACGAGGTAGGCAGAAAGCACCAAGTGCCAAATATCTCTGTCCTGACAAACCTGACGTGCTTCGTCTACATTCATCACTCTCTTCACGCATACACGCCGGCATCGGACACTCTTGGTTCCCCCGTCAGCCAGATAATAAATGCCTAATGCCCACAAAATTAATAACATGAAGAAAATCCTTAATTAACTTTTACTTCAATATATAAATAACTAATAATCCCTTGAATAATTTCACCTTTAAAGTATAAATAGAATGTAAATGTCATATCATATCACATATGTCTAATTTCAATGCAAAGAAAACTAAGCGCTATATCTAGTGGTTAAGTGACTGTCTTTGGATACTTTTACTATAAAACATTGAGCAACAAATGTCCTTAAGTCACTGAGATTGTTTTACCCCCTTATGTCTTCACTTACTAGAGATTTTTCATCCGTTCTCAATTTGCTTGCTTTACTGGCGATTTTCAGAATAAGGCCGAGTATTAAGAAGGTTAGCCACACTCCATACCAGTAGTGATACATTGATGAATAATATATCCATATGCGGTCAAATGTCAGGAGTAGGAATGCTGCCGCTTGGTAAGACTCCGAATGTGATCTCAGGAACCACATGACAAATCCTAATATTTTCTTTTTCTGTGGAATTTAACAGATAAAATGTTACTTCATGTGATAGCAGATTAGGCAGTCTCTTGCAAGCAACGGGACGTTTGTTTATTTATATTATTATTATTGTATACAACATTGCAAATTTAATAACTCGCCTTGAAAACTTTACAATATGCAAATTATTATCAAGTATTAAATTAAATACCGTTCCGGTGGCGTTCTTGTAATAAAGTCTATAGTAAATATCTTCGGCCATCAAATAGAATGGACAGAAGTAAATGCAGAAGAAGTATCCAGCATGGAAGCCGTGCCAGATTACTGACACAAATAGGGCCGCGTGGATCCTGAAATATACAAACATGATTATTTACAACAAATAATCATATATATGTTTAACGTTCAATACAGAAATAATGGACATTTTCTTCTTATTGTACTTAATAAAAAAAATTTACGGCGACTATAAATAATTAAAGAAAGTTATGTTGTTCGATAGTTTTTTTCTATTTATCTTTACCTATAATACCTGAACAAGTATGGCGGTTTATGTTAATAAGCCAGTAATTGTATCACTCTGTAATAAACTACTACCACTTTTTTAATATGTTGTTATTTTCATAGGGTATTATTATATGGTATAGTTTGCAACCCTTTTTTCACACCCCACAGCTGGGCTCCGAGTCTCTCCTGTAATTACAGGAGACTCATACGACTGGAACGTCATAGGATATACATATGTTTGTATGTATTTATCTTAATCAATATGTTTGCTTGAACTTTAACTTGTGTTTGTATATTTCCTTTTTTGTTTGAACCGCCTTCATTGCCCTCAAAACTGCATAACGGTTGAATCGAAGAGAACGCTTTTAGCATTAAGTTCCCCATTTTGTCACTTATATTTTGGAAGTTGCAAATAAAGTATAATAAATAATTAAATAAGTGTATTTCTCACTTTAAAGCCTTCACTGGGAACCTTTTGTACACGACCATGGCCACCCAGTACTGGACAGCCATGTTCCACACTTTCATTGAATCCCGGAGAGTCTCAACAGTCTCACAGCCCCATACATCCATCGATTCTACTGTTTTGAAGTCATATTCTGTTATTTTTGCTTCCTCTTCTGACCTAAAAGTATACAGAGATGAATTACCAACAAAGCGCATACGGCTAGATCATTAATGCCCGTTTGGAAAACTCATTTCTATAATGGTTAATTAATATACTCATAAGTCACAATTTTGTATTGCCTAATTGTTGAAAAATACTTAGCAACACAACATGTCAGCCTTTACAGTGTAAACCAATAAGGAACTAACATCTCTTTCAATTTGAGGTACCCAACACGAGGACCGTGGCCGGAACGGTTGCGACCTTGCACAGGATAAGCGCCGAAACCGGCTGAATTGCATACACTCTCTGCAAGGGTCATGCCACAGTAAATACGTTGGCGAAACGCTGCAAATAATGCCCATGGGTACATCATCTTGTACAGAAAGCTGCGGCTATTATGTTCTTCACTCAAAATATACTGAAAGATAACAAAGCTTCTGTAATTACAAGATCAAAGCGAGTTTCAGACAACACAATATAGTCTTATGCTAGTAAGAGTAGTGACCCATGTCAATATATAATCTCAATCAATACAAAAGACTTCGTATATTTTTTTATCATCTGATGGAAAGTGATTATGAGGCTTGTGATGTAGCAATCTTGCCTGGTATACATACTTATTAAAATCATGGCTGAAGTTAAATGTGTTGTTAGAACACAATACATGTTTACCTACAATTAACTGTGGTACATCACATAATTGTATACCTAACCAACTAAATTACTTCAAGAAAATG
>DWDX01003688.1:0-12744 GCA_018245675.1 Agara michaeli
CTATTCCATTGTGGGACTTAAACGTAACTGGTGAAATGTGGGGGTGTACTAAACTCCTCTGCCTACCCCTTAGGGGACTACAGGCGTGACGCTACGTTATACAAATTTAAAAACAATTCCCATTTAAAGTTGTTAGAGAGTCATGAAAATTCGATTGCTATTTTAACACTCATTAGTAATCCGTTATTGATGCACTGTTCAAATTTCGAATTACCGTTGTAACGACACCGACCTAACGAACGAACGAGAACGGAATGATACCATTTAAATTTAAATTTCACAAGCATAATTTATTTCATAGAGCAATTTTAAGTACTGTTCACATTTAATATTTTCTAATAAAAAAAATAATAAAATAAACATTAAACACTTTATTTTGTAAGTTTTGTTCATTATACACTTGAATGTTTCCTATTTCTGCGTGTTGTTATTATGTTGTGTTTTATATACAGAATATAATCTGATAAATTCATCTAAATTTTGAAATGCCATTCCGTAAAATAATTTGCTAACATTTTGTAAAATCAACATAATTGCAAGCGGAAGACTTGGTCAACAGGTTACATCAATTTTTTTATAAACTAGTAAATACTTTATGAACCGCTTTTAAAAGCCTCTTTAAAAGCAAACCTATTGTCGACACACACGCATAACAGTCAATACAATACGCAAATAAATAACGCAACACACGGAAAATAACGTAACGTAAGCAAACATGAGTACATTATGCCGCCATCATATTCATTGCTCGTCAGTCAGCATTTCTGTTTGCATTGTCAAGTGTTTTCTAAAAAGTCAGTGTGTTTATATAGAAGTAGCTGTTAACTGAAGCTTCATTCGCATTCCCGAGAGAAGGAATGGGTTATTCCTATGTAATTAATAAATAATAATATATTTTGATTATATAATGCACGTATTTAATACATGTAACGAAGTATACATACTAATAAATATATAAATTTGTAAAGCTGTCGCGTAATTCATGTCAAATTTCTTGGTAAGGTACCTGAAACAAACAAAACAAAAATTAATCCTCCATAGATAAAATAATTTTATCAATTTCTATGCTTAACAATATAATTGTCCGAAAAGGAATGAATCACCTAAGCTTAAAATCCATTATTATAATCATTGCTAATCCAGATTAGCCATAATTCAATCATACCGCAACACATACTAAACAAGGTTTATGAATTTAATGAACCAATTTACCTCGCACTGTATCTAACAATCGCGTGCTATATACACTGAGAATGAATTATTTTCATGCTGGTGGTTTGGCTCATGAGTTTTCCGTATTACTGAACATTCCATCAGCTCGCATGACTCACAACCATTTTACGTTTTACTATCGTCAATCCAGCCACATTTAGCTACGAGTAAAAAAAAATATGCCACGCCTACGAATTGCAAATTTTGATCAGGTATTTAGTTCCGTATTTAAACAAGCAAACGCAGAAGAAATACGATAAAGAGATTGCTTTTTTTGACATACATTAGGAAAAAAAACAGGAAGAGAGGGGATTGAGTACGATTAAGGTAACATCGGGCGAAGCAAACGTTGTTATTTTAAAAGAACGCTGAGCTTTTCTTTTGGTTTTTTCTCTTCCTGCCTATCTTAACCTGAAGGACCGATATGCGATGAATAATAGCTATTAAAGGCATAACGTTCATTATGTAAACGCACATACCTACGTCAGAGCGAATGAAACAATTACAGTCGGTCGGTTATCTTTGAGTAACAGACGTAAATGTAAATTTGAAATAAACCTCGGATCAAATTGGATCCGTCGTATTGCTGAAACAGAATAATTTTCAAAATCCAAATCAGTCTGACGCGACTGAATTTACAGGCGCAAAACTCATTCGCGCGTTAAATGAAATGTTCAAGTGTACAAACCGAAAATCCATATAATATCGCAGTATATTATACGAATTATTAAAATTTTCTTTAGTATTTATTACTTGTATCTATTTTAACAGAAGCGAAAAATGGACTCTAATAATTATAAGTTACTTTAATTTTCTCTTCACAGGTAATACCAAATTTTTAAATGCAACTAACAGAAAATCAATCCTGGTCTGATTTTCCCTAATTTTATCGCCAAAAGATATGGCTGTTTAACAGGAATACTCCTGCTTGTTATGAAAGTCAGAAGCAACACGCTACGGTTATTAATCCCTCACGATAGTCTATTGCAAATGCCATTTTGTTTGACCACAACATGTTGGAGTAACGTTGAATACGGTGGTTAGCGAGACTCGACACCTATTGAATCTCGGTACTTTTCCACCCAAAAATACTACTAAATTCGAATCGAAATATAACCGAAGATAACTAGTCCATAGAGACATATGTACATATATTAAGTGGATATGTAACGCATGACTGATTAAAGATTCTCTTCGCTAATCGCACGGGCGAACTGTGTGATAAAGCAAAAACGCCGTCGATAACTGCCAGCCGTTAAAACTGATAGATTAAACGTTTACAAATGAATAAAGATGATATTTACGTCTATATTTTAACGGTAATTTCAAAAAGTCAATTTACATTCACGTATCTCGTTCGATATCATTAAACTAGTTCCCCATGTACATAGAGTATATTTTGTAATAATTTTCATTTGGGTGATTTATGACTGCTTTTGGCAACTTAGGCAATAAGGCTTATAGATGTGAAAAATGTTGATTTAAAATTTAGCAACTTATTATTTTAATATTAACAATTGTTTTTTTATCAATTTTTATATTATTATTATGGTGTCATCATTACTGCAAGGGATGAAACGATTTTCACGTTAACGCATTGCTAGCCATAACCACGGTTAGAACCAATGCATGTCATAAACATTTCCACTAGCGAGTGTAAGAAAGATTTAACATTTTCAATCCCGCCGTTCAGATATAATTTCATTTTCCAAAGGTGAAAATGTTGTTACGCCAAACCACATTTTGGTGAGTATTTTCAGCTGAAAAGTAAAATATATTTGCTGTGAACATGAAATGGCTACAATAATATGCATTCTATTGACATATTATATGTACCATTTTGGGCATTCAAATTTGTTAAAATTGTTATGGCAATAGGCTCACCGCCTATTCCATTGTGGGACTTGAACGTAACTGGTGAATTGTGGGGGTGTACTACACTCCTCTGCCTACCCCTTAGTGGGATTACAGGCGTGATAAATAGTGATAAATAGTATTTGTATTTGCCCTTGTACCGTTGTGTTGAACAACCTTTTACTTTCCCTTTTAATAACAGTTATGTTGTAGCGCTACGTAGAAGGAAAATCAGTTTATTTCTAATAAATCGGCAATTTTTTTTTGGCAAAAAAATCACAATATCGTTAATCGAGTCTCAGATCCTTATAAAGGGTATACTTATTATCCTTACCCCTATACGGATATTACGAAAATACCGTTACAACAATATGCGACTACATACCCCTAACTAAGTCCTTGGTGACACGTGTGTGAACTCGCATATTTGGCAGCTCCAGCCATGAGTCCTACTAACGATCTATGTACGATTTTTCGCCAGAACCAAAACGAGTTTCAATAAAACAAATCAGTACAATTTTTCGTCATGGACAAATCGTTAGATACAAATACAAAAAGCTACGAATAATTAACAAAATAAGTAACAAAGCACAACACAGTTGGACACGAAAATAATTTTATGAAAAAAAAAACTACAAAACTAACTTTGAATTTAATAGCCGTGTAGTTGGCGAAACTGATTCAAAGCGGGCTTTTTTGGAAAACAAATATTTTTCTACATGTTGTTGACATGGAAAAATATTTCGCTCAATGAATGTAAAAAACATTTTGCATGAAACGTAAAACGCGTTTTTCCTGCAACTACCACATTGTAAATGGTAATAAATAAATATGTACACCACCCGTCTTAAGAAATGAGAAATGATAGCAGTTGTTTTTCCTCCGATGCAAGTTTGTTGAATTTAATCTAATACGCTCACAAAGTTTTTAACGTTTATATTAACCGTAAAAATACTCATAAAATGAAGTCGCGACGCTTGCAATCCTGTTGAAGTCTAGGCAATAAATCACACGTTAGGTTTACTGGCCGCATCAAATGGGTTTTCAGTGTGGTGCCCACGTTAGAGCAAAACTGGCTAAAAGGTTTTTGTAATTGAAGTGTCAGTGGCATGCGTATACGTTACCGTACTGCGACTTGAAACCGTGAAGACTGTAACAAAATATCCTTGCAGACGTAGGTATATATGCCTTTTTAGGTGTAAAGACATTTATTAATGACAATGATAATAACTTACATACATTAACTAATATAACTAGAAGTAAATAGTAATTAAAAATAAATATGAATGAACTATACTAAATATAAAACAAAGAGTCCAAACCGCTGTCTTGTGGCAGGGTACCCAAGAGACGGGCTGCGTTCCCTCTTTGGACGGCTAGGCTAATTCTTTGTCCAAAGTAAGCGCCAGCTCTAGAATCACCTATCACGTCAACCATGCGCGACGATAGATGTTTATAAAAACAATGATGCCTTTTTTATGTCTTTCTGACTCCTTGTATATCTATGTATTCGTATCTCTGTAATTTTACACTGTACTGTTATCTTTTCACGATAACGGAAGCAATGTAAACAAATTCCTTTGGGTTTTGTCACATCGGCATTCGAAAAACACATCGCCGGAGTCTGCGCTTCCCTCGTGACCAGATGCCTCACGATTTACTACCATAAATTCTTTATTCCAGTGAAGAGTTAATCCGAGGTGCGACCCTCACAAGGGATGACTTTAGACTGGTGATTTCATGCTGCGATTTCAACTTACACCCAACCGAGGTTTATAGTTACTTGTTAATATAGATAATGAGTTCAAAAACATTTGTCACACGCTTTTCCACTTTGCAAAGTTAGTATATAATTCGCCCGTATTAAAACGCCAAAAAGCCATTAAAAGAAATTTGTTTCTATAATATACTTCTGTAAAGTTTTCTTAATAATGCGATTAAGTTAAATCTGCAACACGTTTGTTTCAGTTTTATTAATTAAACAATAATAAACTTTAAAGCGTAATGCAAATTGCAAAGCATTGGTTGATTTTATACTCCATTGGATTCAATTTCATTATAGAATGTATGAAAGAAAAGTATGCAATGCCACTCTAATTTATAAATATTTTCAGTTTTCTAATGTATAATATACACATTTTTTTGATTAGCGTAATACTTTACAGTACTAAGTTGTTCCCTTTGTGCTCGTGCGTAATCCCATAAAGTTTGAGGTTTACACCAGAAAATGAAGCTCGAGACCGCGGAATGTCAAGCTGACTGCTATCACAACACATACCACTCCGATGTACATGCGCTCCGTACTGACGTACCGAAAAGCTCGCACAATATCCGGTCTGAGCTTGTCAATTCGTAGCAAACATTTCCCGTTCCGTTGCTACGTATCTCGTAGAGGGCCTGTAGACGTAGCAATAACGAAGCGACGTCGTAATTCTCACCAAGTAAACTTGTACATTTCGCTAAGCATTTCCTTGGGTTTTGTTACTTTTATCGATTGTCGATTGATGTGATTGAGTTTCGCCAATACAAAGACGAATATTCATATGGATGGTAATCAATAAGTTTTATTGGACGAACTTCGTCCACTTACATTAATTAGTAATATTAGAAGCTTGTTGTGTAAAATTATACATTTTAGAAATGTTTTCCCGGCTGGGAATCGAAATCATGATCTCCCTTTGGCAGTCCGGATTTCTAAACACAAGGCGAAGAGGGTACTTCAAATAAAAAAAAATTGGATTTGAATTTAATGCGTTGTAAATCCAATCGCATAAGATCCATGATCGTCTCAAAGTCCCTGCACTTAGCCTTAACAAGGATATAATTAACCACTAAATCCCAGACACGTTTAACTACCTTCTCGGGGTTAAAGCACTACATGAACTATGTATAATTGCTTCTATAAATCATTTCTAGATGGCGTTTGACTACTAATTAAAATACGGTCAGGCATTTCGCCCCTTTCTTATCATTTCGGAAGGAGACCTTTACAGTGGACCGATAAAGGGCATTTGATAATAAAGATTATGATGGAGATACTTACTACTAATAATTGAACTTATATATAGTCTTATATACCATTCCCATAGCAAACTCCCCATATAGTTTGGGATCAAATTATCGTCTGTAGTTCCCAAAGATATATTATACGAGTACATATTATTATTATTAGTATATTAGAGGCTAGTAGCACGCAAGCTAAGTCGTGTCCGGGGTCTCGGTTGATGGGAAAGATAAAGTATCTGCTCTTATGGATTGTAGTGTGAGATGTTACCATAGTTGGCGCTTCAAATAATATCGATACGAGTATCATTATCGACTACTTCATGTTGACAAACTTTTAATATTATTATTACCTTTAAAGTCTCGATATATTATAAATTAAAAGTACACATCCAATTCCAGTACAACGTCTTTCAATAGCAGATAATATTTACGTTGGGGAAGGTAATAATATCTATTTTACATATTACTTACTTTTATATGTATATGATTTATTATACGACTTTTCACACTCGCTTTAAATTGTATAAAAGTCTTTGTAAACTTAGCCATTGGTGGAGCCAATAAGCCGCGACTGACACACCAGCACGGGAATAGAACGAGAGTGTACAAAATGTTTATTTACACTACGGACATGTGACGATGTACGTATGTACTAGCACCTCAGAAGCGCCTGTTATAAAATAAACGTTAAGACATAGGTAAGTCTCATTGTTTCGCATAAAAACAAATTGGCTCAGCAACGCGAAAAAATGAGTTTCAATCAAATTTTACGACCGTTGTAACATCAATTGAAATTTTCAACAGCCCATTACTTACGAAGGTTTTCAGGGATGAGCACGGAGAAATATTATTAGGTCATCATTTACGCCTTCAAGAGACATACTTACACAAAAGTGTTTTTTACAGTAGGATAACAAATTCATCGGTGTGGAAAACAATAGGATACCATAGATGTTACTGATAACGTTTACTAGTTTATATCAATTATTTATTACTAGCTTTTGCCCGCGACTTCGTCCCGCTCCCGTCGCCGCAATTCCCTTTGGAGGTGGAAATTCGTAAAAGTCCAAAATAAAATATAGCCTATGTTACTCGTGGATAATGTAGCTTTCGAATGGTGAAAGAATTTTAAAAATAGGTCCAGTAGTTTATGAGCCTATTCTAGCCTATTTTTTTATTAATAATATAATAATATATTTTTATTAGTAATAGGCTTGCGTTTGACTGTTAGCTCACCTGATGGTAAGTGAGGTCAGTCTAGGATGAAGCACGCTTGCCTAGGAAGGTAAATAAATAAACAAAACTATTAAAACGCACTTTTAGAATTTCATCGCAATACACTTGATTTCTTAGTAAGACTTAGCTTGACTTCGCATCTTTTCATGTCAAGATATATGATAGCGTACTTGTGTTAATTGGCCAACCAGAAATAAATTTAACTTCTAAGCAAAATGTACAAAAGCTTAAAGGTACGCAACTTTGAAGACTACTAGCTAGACAGAAAATACACACCAATGAGACAATTTAATGGATGGAAATGTAATAATTCGAAATGCGATGTAACAAACGAAGGATTTATGTGAAATGTCATTCAAAAGTGCAAACCGGATTTTCATTCCAACTTATCACAGACATATTGCAAACGACAGCAAACCACAAGCCCATGAGTACTCTAACGACGTCGGCGAAGCTCGCCACAAATTTTGTAAAACCAGCTAGCTTTGAAATGCGGCTTTAAAGTTGAGAATAAAAAACAAATCCTTGCCTTTTATGTAGAGTTCTGTCACATCACCGAATATTTACAAAATACAAAAATAGTTCAAAACTACAGTAAAATAGAATTTTGTATGTAATCTTTTAATGTTTTATGTAAAACACTGATATGAATTTTGATGAAATTGTAGATCTCATCTTGTAGAACTGTAAATATACACGTACTTGCACAGTTTATTATTATTTGTAATTAACATGATAGCTGATAATTATATATAACATTTACATACAAATATAATACTTAGCTTGCTACATAACATGCGTTTATAATTTTTATTACACTCCAACACGAAACAAATAAATTTAATTTAATGTATTATGTAGATTGTCAGTGTGTTATCACAGCACAGGCACTGCCTATTTGCCCCAAGAGATTCATTATGTATTTATTTACAGAATACTGCCTATTTGTGGAACTTACCACTCACCACTTACTGCTTAACATAATTTCTATTATATTTTTTAATCGTATTGTTATTTTTTTAACCGTCCATGTTTTATAACGGATAATATTTTTCATTCCTTTTTGTTTACTTTTTCAATGCTGTGCTAACCTTTAATTTAAGTACATAATATAAAACGATAATTTCTATGCTACATGATAAGCTAATATTTAATTTATGTACTTAGCTGGTATGCCCTTACTTAAATAAATAAATAAAGTTAAAAAAAATTAACCTAATTTATTGAACGACGAATACAATGTTGCGTTCAATGACAAAATACTTAACGTCTGTTATAAAACTCAGATTATTATTATTCTGTATGTTTTATATTACTATATCGATGGAAACTTGCGCGAAATAACGTTCGTTTCAAGCAGACTTTTCTTACTTCGTTACTGTACACTATTGTAGAAACTTTTTTTTGTTTTAAGCAAATTTGTTTACATTAAAACAAAAAACGGGCGGATAAGGAATTGTAACGCAGGTCACGACTTCAGCGCTGCAAGCGGTCGTCGTAGATTCTTAGAGACATCTCAGTTTATACTGAAGCGCCTGGGTATTCTTCGCACGCAATCGCCATCCGCTGACGTATTGTCAAACGCGATCGGAAGGCGCTGACTTATCTCGTAGCTTGCAACTTATGCAACTCCTTGACTAGTACCGACAAACAGCCGACTATCTTTCTTTGATCCACATGTAACGATCTGACGTTTTATTTTAGTTCAGTTTGTCTCGCAACTCAGGACGAGTCGGTCTGTTTGAATCATTTGTACTCAGAGCGTTATAAAAGAACATATATTTTATGAAGATTCAAATATTTATATCGAATTACTAGGAATTAAGTATTATGCATTTTGTACTATTAGTAATAAAGATATATGGACACTTCAGATGTACATCCCATCTCAAGTACGATGTTCTAAATCCTCATGTATACAAGAACTACTTTTGACGTATATGTTCACGCGAAATATGGTCAGTATCTACTATTCAGCGCAATATACTCGAAGTTGCAACGTTGGCGTTCCCGCGAGAGAACCATAAACAAACGGCTCTAGCATCTATAGAAATATTTGAATATATTCGCGATTGCTAAAAATTTTGTTTCTAAAAATGGGATAAGCTTGTTTAGAATACATACCATATCAATATTTCACTAATAAACTTAAAGTACATATTAATGCTTATAGAGAACATTTTAACAAACAAAAACGGTCTTAATTTATAGCGTAGTCAAGTTTAAGAGAAATTTTCTTTTATTCTTTAAAAGAATCTCGGATTTTAATTACCACAAGTAAACCGGCGTCACGTCCCCGAAGAATTCTAGGCTCCAGGGGCTCTTTAGCTCTTCAAGCGCTAAAGTTCTAATTGCTCCGACGCATTGAAGATCTTAGTTGAAAGTTGGTATAAAACATCAGATAGTTTTCGTTCTATTTTCAAATTCACGTCATGTGAAAAGATTTGAATTTGAAATTCTATTTATGAACATGTGATCTTAGAATACTAATCAGGCGGCCATTTCTCATCATTTTCTTGTTCGACTGCTGAACATCAGTTTTCTCTTATAGTGAGAATGTTTTAAGGCCATAGTCTACCACGCTGGCCTAGTGAGGATTAGTAGACTTCACATACCTTATAAATCATTATACGTACCACGAGGCGTGCAGATAGCCTCACGATGTTTACCTTCACTGGTATAACGATATCTAAATTTTAAGATTTGAACCCAGTCCCTCGTTATATGAACCAAATCCTAACCTCTGAGGTTATCATTGCCTGTCTGATACGCTAGGTAATTTAGGGAAATTACACAAACCCTACAAACAAATTAGGCAAGCAGACGGCATGTTCCAACAGCGTCCTCAGAAATAGCAAGATATTAGCATAAATGAATAAATCAGAACCTGATCTCGATGTGAAGGTAAGACTTTATTACCATTTGGAGCTGGGTACAAATTTTCTTTGACTGCAATTACCCTTTACGTAATAAACTTTGCTAGCGCACCACCAACAAATATTGTAACTATAAGAATAGATTTTTCATTGGCTTTTAAAATATTTCTCTTAATATACTGTCTGTGGGGGTGTACTGCACTCCTCTGCCTACCCCTTAGGGGATTACAGGCGTGATGTTACGTTACGTTTCTTAATATACGATAGGTCAATATTCGGCCTAGATACCATCTAAAATCAACCGTAGATGAAGACTAGAAAAAAAAATGGCCTTTGACATGCTTGCTTTGCCTCAAGTTTCACTACTTAGATGTCAGAAACAAGTAACATTGAACCAAATCACTTCATTCGTGCAATCGAGGAATTAACTAGATACTTTAATGTAATAATATATGTATAAGTAATACAATAATACTTGAACATACATGATCTTGAACAGACCGCCTTATAGCTGAATACCGATCTCTATGATAAAAACTGTGTAGAGAAACAGAGCAAAAAGGGTAAAAAAAGATAAAGGTCGAATTGTACACGCCTTTAGTTCTTCTTCGACCATTGAAACTGCAAACAGGTTGAGGAACAGCATCAATGCCACAGACTGTCACTGTTTACATAAATAAATAGCGTATGGGAAGCCTAACCTGCTCTTTGTCTCGGCGATGCATTGTGACCATCGGGAAGCCAGAGGCGAACCGCTTAATCTAGCCGATATTTCTCGGCCACCACAGCCTATACAATGACAGTATGTACATACATATTTATATACGACGACTTGAGCGATATATTAACTGCTCACTCTTAGTATATTCCGCTCGACCTACATTCGATACTCTCTGTCCGTAATGACGTCAGATCAATTTGTCTCGTTCTCGTATATTAGACTTAATTGAATCGATGTTATCTAGCACACGATATTACGAATGACAACATTTGCATATTATTAATTCACGCCAAGTTAAAAAAAAAGAATAACAAGAATAGGGACTGATAACTCCGTCCTCTCTTATTACCCCGTGAAAGACCTAACATGATGTTTTAATAGCAATAACATTATGAAAAGTAATAAACTACAAATAATATTACAAAATATTTCCCTCCGAAAGGCAAGCAACATTAAATATTTCGAAAGTTTGAACCGTAAGTTACTTAATATTACCGTGCATTACACGGCCTGTTTTTTAGTTGTATGTTGTAATGTTTTCGTGTATTAAAAACAACCTGTCACCTACGACACCAACAGCGTTGTCGCAGCTCAAAGATTATTATTAATTCAATGATTGAAATTGCGTTCGGCGTAAAATGAAACTCAATCCCGATGGATGCTCGGTAATGGGAGGAGGATTAACAACTCAACATTTGAAGCAACACAAAAAACGTCCTTGTTAGAGTTATGTACATCGTATTTTCAGAGTAGCCAATGTATGTTCAGCATACGCGTAACAATCGTTTGTTTAGCAAATCTCAAGAGACACGCTGTTCGTCTTGTTGCCGTGCGGAACAGAGATTAGCGTGACACAACGCTGTTCGCAGCAACATATCGTTAACTACCACTAAATAACATTACACGTCCGTCACGACTGACAACAGGATAAAACAACCTTTGTACCATCCAATAGACGCCGTGAAAATATTAACGAAAACATATTTTCCCGTAGCTAATAGCACTAAAACCTGATATACTTAGAGATATATGTACTATGACAAATTTATCAGAACCATACATGCGGAGGCTAGTGCCTAAGGCAAGAATAATGTATCAGCTTTTATCATAAATTAATACTAATATCTAATAACATTTGAGGCACATTCACGTGTGGCATTCTCTGTGTGTGTGATCTGAATACAAGCAGAGCCTCTGAGGTATCCAACCATCTGATAAACTACGCACATGAGATATATTCATGATATTCATACAAATATATATTGGACCTGGGTGGGAATCGAACCAACAACTGTCCGCTCAGAAGTTCTGTAACCACTAAACCAACAAACCAGGATTAATATCTTAAATTATACACAATTCTATTATCATTATTATAGGGTATGTAACTTCGTATGTAAAAACGAGTTGACTACTAACGACTATTTCAATCAATCTTAGTAGAGTATGCTCAGTTCTCACAGCTAGGAATGTCCAAACGACTTGCGGCTTCTATTCACGAATGTCGCTAAAACATCGTCGATAAATATTACAACAGTGTTACTATAAGACCAACGAACCAAGTCGACCAAAACATCTCAACTGGATAACAAAGTTTACGTTGTTAGCGAGTTCCGCGATAACTGATTTCGTTTACTTTGAAATATCCTTAGAAGTTAGACGTACGAGCTTCTATCTTTGATATCTTATCTTTTTTACCGTTAATTTATTGTTTCACTTTGTGAATGTTGTTATTTCACAATCATTCATTATTGAGACTGCCTCGTTGGTCGGGCGGTTGCTAGCGCGACTGCCGATCGGGAGGTCCTGGGTTCAAATCCCGTGTTGGGTACTGTTGGA
>DWDX01003689.1:0-12738 GCA_018245675.1 Agara michaeli
CTGGAGATCATAACGAGAAATTTAATTACGATTACGCGTCCTCCAGGTCATTAGTCTTTTATTAGAGCCTATAAATAAAGTCTAACCCCTTTCTTCAAAATAACGTTGCTGTTGTTGACAAAAGTAACTTTTTACTTTCTTTTTTAAGCTTGATCATTTTCATTGTAAAAAAACAACCTAAAATATTTCATTATAAGAATTCCAAATATCACCACGAGAACTTTCGTAATATACGTTTATTTAGATACCAGATATTTTATACTAAGTTGGTACATACGGTATTATCGTCTAGCCAGCTAGTGTATCTAGCCGTCTGCGACTTGTAGCGAGCACAGATGCGCTGGGTGTCGTTTGTGTCTCAATAATGAATGCATTGTCCGTCAGTATTTGCGCTTAGGACTATTTTTGTTGAAACCTGTCTACGTCCGTCATTGGAAAAAACTATAGAGTTGCTTTCTTATCTTTGTTGCTATTAATCATTAAATCAATCGTAATATCTAGTTCAAATGTTAACATAGTTACATTCGAATAAATATGTCATTGTTCGAATAAAAGTCTCATTATACGAATAAATATTTAAATGCCAAATTACAATATAGATTTGCTAAAACTGATTGTTCATATTAAACTTTACTCCATATAAAATCAGTCTGAAGTCAATAATAATAAATTGAAACAGTAAACCTCTATATAAAATTAAGCTAAGCTGTAATGTCGGTGACATATTTTTAACACTTGCTTATTAATGGACCAGTTCCTTTGCAGGAAAACAAAGGAAAGTTTTTAAATGACACGCAAGAGTAAACATTATGTTAAAATAGATATAATAAAATGTTTAACACTAGTAGAGTCTCTACGCCACCTCAATCCATCGGTGTGCTATCATGAATGAAGACACATTTGCCAACGACAGCGGATCCAGTGGAGTTATTTGATTTATTCCGAGACCGGACTATTGAAAACATTTATCAGAAGTATTTTTATTATCCCTTCCAATCAAGCTACACTTGATGCGTTAAAAGCAATTGACGAACGTGGTATCGATAAATATTATTATTTTTGCTGACTGTAATTACTGAATGTATTTAATTATAAATTGTATCATTATTTGTTTGTTTCGATTCCATATTTCGTAAGTTACTGTTGTTGTCTTATAACATAAAAATTTTAGTGTCGATGGCTATAACGATGAAGGAAACCCGCACATCTTAGATATATTGTAATGTCATATTTTCTGAAATGCATCAAGTCTGCCAATCCGTATTTGGGCAGCTAGTTAGATTATGGCCTAAAATCTTCTATGAGAAGAATAAAAGAAAAATATTTGTCTTACAAGGATTTATTTATTACATTCTCGTATAGAACCCTATATTATTTTCAACATAGATGTAATGTATAACGTTAACGTTTTTTTTGAACTAACAATATGATGTATATCACTATTTTTATTGCAACTACTCTTTTTCAATTATTTTTATTGCTTTAATGACAGCTTGTGAAAAAAAAAGTATTAAAAACATCAGATAATGGTTATTTTTCTTGGTTGTTTCAAAAAAAATGTTAAACTAAATAATTAATGGATATATTGTTAATTTAGAAACTTTAAATGACCACAAATATTCTCCAGGTAACTAAAGTACGTGAAGCATAAAGAACTTTTACCCTCAGTAATCTTTACAAGGAATCTATTGTCGTAACGACGCAGTTATAGCCGCGTCGTGATGTCGTCGCTGCGAAAGATCTTGCAATTTGTGAAATATTTGGAATAGTCCCGTCTGCGCCCACCAACGCTACTCCGAACATACGGCCACTTAGATTCTAGAACTAGCTGATGCTAGATGCTCGACTAGTATAAACGAAAGAGAAACACTTTACCCTACCTACATAGTACATCGGGTTGCTAAATGTTTATGTAATAAAAAAATATATTTCAAATTCTTTTTGACAAGTCGCAAACATTTTCAAATGGGTTAATCAAGTTTTACGACAAATTAAGATTTCGAGGAATTTCGTTTGATACCTAAATAACTTTAAATAAAAACAGCCCAAAATCAAATTTTCATCTAAAAGAAACGTTAATATTTCCTTTTTTAGATAATAGTACTCCTAAAACTGTTTGTTCCATAGAAGATAATTACTGAACCAACAAAAAAATATTTGAACAGTAGGATTTTACATATCAAATACAGTGAGTACAAATGTAATGAAAATATATGTATGTATATTTTCTAATATTTATATAAGATTAGGATATATTGCAAAAAAATAAGCTTTCGTAAGCGGGAAAAATTCTGTAAGTGTAATTTTTTGTCAGACGTATGAAATAATTTTGCAGTTATCAAGTATGACACTTAATGCTCTGTGTACAACAAATCAGTATGGCCACTAACGCGATAGGTCGCTACATAAGTAACTGATTCTTCGTGTAAATATGGCGACATCAACCTTCTACATATTTATGCCCATAAGCGATTTTGTATGCTTATCATTCTACGCGTGTGTAGTTCGGTGGGAACGAACAAAAAGCTTTCTCCAACATGGGACCGTGTGTCGCGGGTGGTCTCGGCTCAGACATTTCAATAATGACGGTCTACTGACGTGATGCCGCTGTTCAGAGACCAGACAAGAAAAAATGAATAGCAGGAATCGAGTAAATACGGCTAAATCGAAATCAAACATAGAGTAATTGCTTTTAATTCTCTGAATCCTGTAAGCCGTGGGTGGTAGAACTGCACAAGGTATGACTTTACCATTAATTATGTTTTCACCTACTTATGTTTAATCTTTTTAAAGGCCTCCTCCAGTTGACTCCATTTTTCGTTATCTTTAGATATGGTAATCCACTCTTTTTGTAAAAAAAAATTAATGAAATAAAAAAATTGTTGAATATGCTGAACCTATACTGTCAATTTATGTAGGTATAGGAAATTAGTTGGCTTTATTATAATATTGTTATTATACTATTTAACCTGTACATTTTTCAGTACCTGCTTCATTACCTCAGATACCTCGTTTACTACTTCTGTAACAAAAAAAATTGTTAAAATAAAAAAGTATGGTGTTACGTACCTAATCCAATTTCTTCAAAATCTATATTGTAAACATAATTGTACTGAACCAATAAAAGGTGCCGCTCTGTAAAGCCTTACGAAAGATTCAGGTAAAGTCACTCTAAAAAATATGCCGACAAAGTAACCATTGAGACAGGAGCAATTTAGTAATACTGCTGTAGGTCATATTAATACTTAGACGTATAATAAGAGCATAAGCTGACCGCGACAGATATTAGAGTTTATGACAAATATTAAGATAATTTTATTTAAGAATTCTTATTTTGTTGTGTGTGTTAATATCATTGCTCTGAATTTTCCTTAAAATTTTGTATTCACTCTTTTAATTATTTAATGTATTCAATTAAACGTATGTGAATTTATTAACAGATAATAAAATATAAAAGCATTAATTTAGGTTATAGCGAATTAAAAATAGCGACTGTAAAGTCATAAACATGCAACAAGCCTTATGGAATTTTTTTCTATTCTCGGTTCTTGTATTAACAATCTTATTTTTTTTAAATTACAGATTAACATTTTAGATAAATGGGATTGAAAAAAATCTGCCTGAATTAGGTTGGGTAAACTTTCTATAGGCTGTGATGTGTTCCACAAATCCGTATTAAATTATTTTGTTCTATCATCAACACTTTTAGTAGAGCCCGTAATGTTAAGGATTTTTATAGCTATTTTATTTGGTTACGTTATTGGAATTTTAGTTAGGGTCCCTATTATAGTCGCCTTGGCAGTGCCTGTCTTGGGTGTGCCGGATCGTGTCAAAAGGCCTCAGTAAGTGTGTTTGTTCGAAATAACTCATGAAATAGTTTTCGCTCCAAAATCCCATAGTAATGAAAGGCCAACAGCGCGATCTTTTTCATACACCTTTTGCGTACTACTAATCGGAGCGGCTCAGGGCTCAATCGGGACTTGATAGAAAAAACACAAAGGCCTAGCGTAGCCGGGCGCCGCGCTGGCAGGCTTGTCTACTATTGAGGACGCCTTAAATGTATTTTATTGCAGCAGTTTCAACTTGGTTTCATTTTATGATCCATCCGAAATTTCGATGGGTTTTATAGTTCTGCATTGTCAGTGTGATTGAATATGCAATTTGTTTACGGATAACGTTGGCATCTAATGGGATGATTTGTGTATTTTTACTCCGGTTCATTACGTTTCGTTGAAAATACATGTGAAGGCTTTATTAAAATTTAAATACATATCATGTAATATTTGAGATTATTAACCTTGGCAAATAAGTCCCCGAAGGAAGTAAAGAACTCACGCAACACTGTAAAGTCGCTGACGTTGAAAAATAAAATTAGCAAACATTGTACAGCTCCATATTAAAGCGATCTAGAAATATTTGATCTTTATTTTTACTCCTTACATCATAAAATATAAATAAAGTACAGAAATACTTAATGCTTACGGTCGTCAGATGGGCAGCAACTAGAACGTAACTGTTATGGTATCAATTATTTCAAACCATGCACTGCAATTATGAGTGAATAAAAATATTTATCGATACGACTTATACTTGTATGAACATAATCAAAAATTCGATAATTAAAATGACTTTTAAAAAGAATATATTACGTATGTAACTACGTATCCACAGAATGTACGTAATAAAATAAATCAGCCCTTTTATTCCCGATTTACGATCGCAAGCGGCGGTCTTGTCGACGCCGAATCAAATTGCCTTGAATGATTAAGAACTACAAGATTTTGTTTGTTATGCATGCGCCTGAGCATAGTACTTACCCACCACGAGCGAGGCAGCGAAATCACAATACACAAGCGATCGACGAGACAAACTTTTTGATCAGAGATTCGCAGACTTCGCTGATAGACAGCTCAAGTATGAGTATATCAACTAAAGATACAGAAGTGCGGTAGACCACTTAGTATCATATTATTTCTATATAATCTTCTGCATCATTGTTTTTACTTTACAAATCTCTAGTTTCTAATAACTAACCGCTGGACGTAATATTGGCGTAAAAATTGTTTGTGGACCGAACGCTGACTATGGTTACTTTTTTCTTAGGAAATATTAGCGGTGACTGCCCACAGACCCAATTCAAACTTAGGATAACACTTTGTTGAAATTTTATACGAGCATATTTTGAAGCCTATGATTAAAATATGTTTATATGGGCATCACTTACTATTTCTGCAAAAAGAATCGCAGCAACTGATACACATACAATTTATTGTGGTAAATCAGCGGCTTAACTGTTGACCTCTCAGAACTGTTTTTACCAGATAGCCTATCTTTAATTTACTAAATTATGACAAAGAAGATTTATGAAAACTATCTTTTCTCACTGCGATATTCGATACTCTTTGACAAACGAGCAATTGCCTAAGAATGATGGATTCGCAACCGTAATTTTCTTGTATACCTATATAGCTTCTTATTAAGCCATCAAACTCATGCCGATACGCAGCATGTACCCCGTTTTTGTATGTCCGTTGAGCAATTTTATAAAGTTTCTTTTTGCAACGTTCATGCTTACGTAAATACTGGATCACCCGAGACAAATTGCAGTTTAATTCTTCTTCGGGGTGACTTTTTTTCATATAGTAGCCACGATAACGGTGTCACTTCAATACTTAGACTTTCTTCAGGTAATTTGCCTTAATACATAAATATGAAGATAGCACTACTTTCGAACATTGATTGAAATGATATTTCTCTATATTTATTCAACCAAGATGCAGAAACTATTAGATTGTTTCTAGTAATATTTTTTACTGTACAACATGTTACTGCTTATACATCTGTAGTAACATCCGAAGTTAATTATTACAAGAATTTATTATCTGCGTTGTTAATTGATGTAATATACATACATATTATTTCAAGACGTACAGTTGAACGATTCAAGAAATAACATTCGCTAAAAGTATCCTGTAAACTATAATGAATGATTGCTTAACAATAATATACATACATATATTGTGTTATTAAATAACCCTATTCCATTTTCGTCGGATATAACACTACAAAATAATAATAAAACATATTTATTAAAAATAATTGGCACATTCGTGAAATGTTATATAAGAGGCAGATAGAAATAGTAAAGCGAAAATATCGTAAGTGGCCAGTAACCCTAAGGATTGAATCAGAAGTGCTCTTCTACTGGTAATTATACTTGCTCTTACCCTTCAAACCGGAATGCGGCATAGTTTGATTATACTCCAAAAGTTAAGGGTTCTAGACCGAACGTACAAAAGCCCTGTGAGTAGACTACTTTTACAGTTTAATGTATAGTGCGTACCATCAAAACGGGAAAACAAAAAAACTTAAACTTTTTGTTTTATAATTAAAATTTTGATAGCGGATTTTTAAGATTAACTAATTAAAAATGGCAATTTAAAACGACAAATCATGATATAAATATTGACTAATCCAGTGAAGGTTGAAGATAACGTAATTCAGTAGACAATTATTTTATTTGTTTATTTTTACCCTATTTGTATATCTTCGTGATATTTGACACGCAGTACAGATATTTAAATCGTTCACCATTCATCCCTCAAGCCCTCTAGACTTTAACTCCGCATCTTCACATGTAGGTATGAACCAAACGACCAAAAGTATCTAAGATATCGGTAAAATAGATGTCGCTGTTCCTATATTTTCAAGCAAATCTATCCACTGAAACACTAGTAATCCGCTACGACAAATTGTCCACCAAATCTTCTCCGTAAAACCAATTAAAACAAAAACAGAGCAGACAGTTGATGAAAAACACACAAGAAACACGGTACACAAAATGGACCAAAATATTTTCAAATCCCACTGTAATTAACGGTCCGCCAGAGAGAGTACGCTCTAATAAGTATAAGCCTCTGAATCCGATAGTGCCGGATAAGCCCCTACATGTTAATTACACGTAACTAGACGAGCAAACAATTTCCTCCCGTACTTTACAGTTCTTATTAGGGCTTTTTGTGGCCTAAAAACGTTCCGGTATTATCAAGCTTTTAAGATTGAAACTCCATGATTAAAAAGAATAGCGTTTTAAATAGCTGCTACTTTTTGTTTTACACTCATACTATGTGCAGAAGATACGTTGGTATATCGTGGCCTTATAAATTTTACAATAGTAAAGACGTGAATTGTCAACTTTGAGTCGTGATATTGAATTAGCGAAGATGTTGCTATTTCGGTCGAATCTAGGATTGAGTGTTCTTGGACCATTTGTACATTTTCCTAAATTATTATTGAACTAATATAAAGAAGAATTGTGTACAATAAGATGGCTCCTAATAGAATTTGTGTTCGCCGACTTCGCAATAGATCCGTGAAACCCTAGTTCGCGATTATAATAGTAATTCCAAATAGCGCTACCGAACCAACAAATAAGTATAGTTTGGTAAAAAGAATTCATTAAAGGTCACTGACCTCATATATAAGGTCATCCTAGTATAGGCCTTAAAGTCTAATGATAAGTAACGTGTTGTAATTAAATGATAAATTAATTAAAAATAGAAAAAGAAATTCAAAATCATAGACGTATAATTTGGAAAGGATTTAAATTAAACAATTGTTATTGTCATTAAACCAAATAATAACTTAAAATTACATATATCGCGGGTCTTCAAATCGATGCAATTTCTACCGCGCATAACATATCATCTAAACATATTTCATTTATAAAAAATGCGGATATGTATTCATGAGTACGTCTAATAACAGAATACGTAAAATAACATTAATGGCTGATCCAGTAATATATTTACTTTCAGTATACTTCATTATATTTATTGTTGGAAACAAAAATTTAAAATATTGAAGACCGAATGTACTAACAACAGCGACACATGGGTATATACTATTATTTGAAATTGATATAACATTGATATGCATATCTAATATAATAATGTTATAAAAACTTTCCTTACACGCCAAAGCGAAATTTTAGGGTGCAGATTCTCAAGCACTATAACATTAAAATGAGAAATGTATTTTACACTTTACTATTATTACTAAAAGTCGTCGATTCAGCGTCGTAAAGTTCGGGATAGTAAACAGGTTAGTTTTTCCCTGAGAACGGTTTAAAGAGTGGTAGCGCGGCCATAAATCTGCGCATTAAACTAACCTATCGAGAGATTGCAATCTTCATCCGCGTCCGTAATTGTGCCAGTATCGATGTCCCGTCGGGCATTAGGAAATATTTACTTAGGTTTATAAGAAAATATTTATTTTTCCTAAAGAAATTCACTAACATACTGAAAACAGTTTGTGTGCTCTAAAATACTAGTAGATACCGTAAGAGTCCATAGGTCCATTTATTTCGTATGTAAATATAGAATAATAAATGATTATAAATGTATTTTATCGAAACGTTTATATGGTGGTCCCGAAGAAAATGACGAAGTAACAAATATGAGATTTAATAGTACAGAAGGTCCTCTACTTTATTAAAGAGCGGATTGAAATATTAATGGCATATCAAAAGATGAAAAACGTTTATAAAAGTCAGTTTTTCTCATAGCTTACAAGGGCGTTCTGTTGCATTGCGGCTGTACGTAGCAATAAATCTCGGCATTAGACGGACCTGTCGATAGGCTATCCGAAGATAGCAATCTGGACATCGAGGAAGACCAATAAGAAAATGTTTGAACACTACCGTTTCCTTGCGAAATTGAAAATGTTTACGTGCTCCCATACAATAATGTTAATATACATAAATTACACGTCACGTCGTTTGTCCGCTTTGGACTCCTAAACTACTGAACCGATTTTAATCAAATTTGCACACCGTGTGCAGTTTGATCCAACTTAAAGGATAGGATAGTGTTTATCTTAATTAATGATCTCAATTTTTTTTTTAATGTCAACTTTTTTATAGGACAATGCTTGCACAACGTCAAGCCTCGTGACTCTTGAATATAAAAGATTAGGATATCTAGTCTGCTAGTTACTTATAAATTCTATATCATCTACAAGAATAATGTAAGTTAATACACAATGCCGCAAGGATTAAAGCTGATCACTTTCGTGAGTTAACAATAAAGGAATCAGAACAAAAAAAGATTACACGTTGCCTCCTACACAAAGGCATGCGAACAAAACGAAATACTGTAGACTATAAAATACTCTCCTTAAACAGTTCGAATGCTGTTCGTAAATTCAATTGCCATATTGAAATAAATTGCTTGTAATCTTATACCCAAACAGCCAGAAAACAACCGAATGAGCAATATCAAGTTACTCCGTCGAATGGGCTCACTTTTGCTTTCTTTTTGTTAACCCTGTCATACGATTTGTAAGGAAACATGAACGTATTGGACTAACGATAATATCTCTAACTCGTCTAGATCCCGATTATCTGTATTCCTTTCAAAACCACTTCTGGTTACTGGACTGGGAAACCATGCCATTTGTGTATTCTTGATGCAAAACGGCATCGCTTGACTCATAGTGTTTTGATAGACCACGAGCCTTTTCAAATACACGGTCGGGGGCAATTGAAGTATATAAAGAAAGTTAATTTTAAAAAAATGCTTCCTTTTTATATTAAAAATATACCAAACCTTACTGTACAGTTATCAATTACATTGTACAGTTGATTCGCATACAAGTACATTTTGTAAGTGTATATTGATGATTTCTAAACATGAAACTTTACTGCCGTTATTAGTTTCACTAATTATGGCCTTATACAGCCACAATTCTCTTTTATTACTATTGGAGCATTCTCTATTAGAGAACTGAAACCCGGTATGGAGTCTCATAAACAAATTATTACGGCATCCCATAATTTCGAGTTATAAAACTCGTTGGCCAAAATTAAGTTACGATTTAAATGGTTCTTCTTTAATTTATTAATATACAATAAGACCTACGTTTTGTCACTAATGATTATATTTAATTATCTTTATCAGAAATTATTCAATAATTTTATCAATTAATAATTAACTATCTAGCATGTCCAGACTCAAAATATGTAGTTGTATAATTTCTGAGACCTTTGTACAGTAGACACAGAAAAATTCCCAATCAAGTCTATTATTGTTCAACTCAACCTTCCGATGCGTATTTTTATCAGCCAGATTTTTTGTAGAACAGAAATCAAAATAGTCTGTTTGCATTCTTACGAAACAATAAATACTGCGATTATACTTGAGAGTCATACGTATACCACGCTATGAGTATTGTGTTTTTGTATAAAGGTATCTCATAATACTATGCAGACGACTGCGTAAAAAAGTCGTTTGTAATAGTAAAAAAACAGCACTTGGTACTAATTTTGCACCATTGCGTCAGAAAATAGCGAACAAACGTTAAACTATCAGTGCACATCGCTGCGTCATAGTCTCCGAAATAATTGCAAAAGTTAGCCATTTAAGTGGGCACTGTGACAATCCAGTATTTATGGTGGCAGCAGGAAATAAAATACACCGAGACACGAAATACTTATTATCGGGTATTACCGTCTTGCTCGTTGTGAATATTTAAAATAAAAAGAGTGAAAATCTTTGAATAAGGTAAACCGTGGGCGTTCCGACAATGAGCACGTCAAAGCGTGGCCTTTGAGCTGTCAGACTCTTGAAGGAACCGGGGCAATTATATTGAAAACTCCCGCAATGCTATCTTTTAGAAAAATAATACCGGCCTTGAGTAAACTGACGTAGGGGCTTATTAGCACGCTTGCGCTGGCGTCCACTAACTTTGCCTTTGTCTAAGATCATGCAATGTAATCTCACACTTATTTACTGCAAAATGTAATGCACTTATTTCTTCCACTGGTCGTTTCCTATTGATGAATAGGTATTATTACTTGTTTTGTTTATATGTACTTCTTCACTTTTGAAATCTATGATTCGCAAATAATAACAATTTATTTCAATTGAATAATATTTCTAATAGAAAACCAAAAACTGAGCAATGCCTATATAAACAAAGCTCTCGGCAAAATGGTGCATTAGTGCAAAGTAAATCATGTAATGGCATAACAAAAAGAACAACTGTATAACATTTTCCGCACTCAATATAAAACGACTCAGTCTAAGACGGAAGTAGATGCAAAGGAATTGAATTTAGTTAGTACGACTAGTTTTCTAGGAATAACTACAGAATACAAACTATAATGAAAGCCTTGTTGCGGTTAAAAGATATTGCCAAATCGTAGTATATTAATAACTTCCACAATTTTAAAAAAATGTGAATATTATGTACATTTATAATAATAGGGATGGGTCCCAGCCAAACGTAAGTATCGACCACAAAGCTTTTGTCATTGAGAAATAACAGATCCAAATTTTAATCCGCTGATTATTTATTGTCATCGCCTGTAGACGTACCTATGCAGTATACAATTGCCAGTGCGTGCCATATGCCACTTGCAAGGACCTGACCACGCGAAAAGAAGAAGAAGATGAAGAAGAAGACAAGAAAGAAGAAGAAAAAAAAGAAAATAAATTTAATATTATAGTGCTCAAAGTTATCACTTCTCTTCAGCAATGGTTACTTATGAACAAATTTCCATAATTTGACGAACATGTTGAAAGACAAGGCTAGCTCCTACCAAAAGAGAAGGGCTGTGATTTAAACGGTAATATTTAATGACTAATGCTATTTAAATGGTACGAAACCTAAGTGACACTTTGGACAGCTACGAAGTTTGTTAATTGTTCGTCGGAAAAGAAAGACCAAAAATGTGTATAATATTTTACTTTTAATGCTAACAAGATTGCATTTCTTCGACTTCTGCTTTGACACTCGTCACTTCAATTGAGTAATTGAATTAGATCCGGAATCTCATCAAGTGTTGAGTGTGATGAATCAGCGAAGCCGTAACCACCGAATGCTTATCGTGTGTGATTGGTCAGCATCGAGTGGGAGGTAAACCAAAGCCACAGTAAAGCCATTACGGTCTCAAATTACCTTCAACGCCCAAACCACGTATCGTGTGACTAATTGGTATTAAAGGTGCTATTATATCATAATTAAATTATACTCATAATTCCGTAGGAAAGCTGTTGAGCTCGGAGAATTTTACAACGTTACAAATTCTGTACAATAGAGCAATTTCTGAGGCGAATGGGAAATACACTAACTTAATTAAGAGTTACGAAAGCGGCCATATTTTTGGTATGCATGGACCGCGTTACCTGCCGTTCTTTGACTGTGACAGGAACCACTGAACTATTCATTTAAACACTGAATACTGCAATCATTAAATTATGACAGTCTAATTGTCTCTTTTATAGCAGAGAACCGCAGTAATAATAAGAAACAATAAGAACAGATGACTTAGTACCTACATAAATAAAGAAAATCGTCGTAGATATTCAAAACGTGGAATTCTATTGTTACGGTTGAATTACTCATTTAAATGAGTTTCTTATATGCAAATTTTACATTCTGGTATAACAATTTCATATTGACGCTAGAAATAATGGCTACTTTAATTGTGTCGGGTGGTATTGGTTCGAATAAATGCAATTCATTACAGCCATGTAGAAAACTTCATTTTATTAGTAGTTTGGTAATAAGTATTTCGTGGCTATATCGCTTTAAAATTTATTCAATTTTACCGATCATGTTATTAAATCAAACAATGCATTACATTTTGTACTATACTGTAACATCACGCCTGTAATCCCCTAAGGGGTAGGCAGGGGAGTGTAGTACACCCCCACAATTCACCAGTTACGTTTA
>DWDX01003690.1:0-12736 GCA_018245675.1 Agara michaeli
CAAAACAAACAAGGAAAAACAATTCGCCGACAAAACGCACCGAACGACGGTCCGATTCAACGTTAAATCTATTTGCCCGCAACCATTTTGTGTTCGGTTTGAAAACGGAACGGCCAATATTTGAAATGTCCGTATACGTTCGTGCGAACTATAAAAATACGTTGCAAACGACGGTAGTAATATTTACATTGCTCCCATACGATACCGTGTACGCGTATTCACAAATAGCCTCACGCCCACGGTCGCGACCAATGAATTATTGATTGCAACGCGCGTAGCAGTCCGAGCTTCGACTGCGTCAAATGCCACTGTTAATTCAATTTGCGTTCGCCGCTGACATTTTTGCAGTTCATATCTGATGTATAGAGCGCATTGTTCGTTTTTTTTCCCCTTCGTACATACGGGTAGGAATAAAAGGCTTTTCTATTTATTCGTCCGTCAATATCATGCCCATTTTCCATGAGGTAATTGAAAGACCAAGCATTTCTACAAATTCCGTTCTTAATCTTTTGCCGTCTATTAAAAGTACTCTCGAGCTGGCCTTCTCCTAGGACTGAGAATTTTCGTTGTATTTACATATACTGTAGTTCTCTCTGTCGCTCTATGATGCAGCACATTTGACTGATTCGAGAGATAGCATTTGGTGGAAAGAGAATAATAGAAAACATTTACTGAAGGCACTTCGTTATCAGGAGTGTATAAAAAAATCACGTTTACATATGAACAAAATAAAAATGTACGCATTGTACTCCGCAGATTGGGAATGTAAAGAGCGACATTTTTAATGTGTAACAAAGCTTTTATAACTTCGTACTTTTTCCTACTTCTTTCTTAAAATAAATAATTTCTTTCGTCATATACATCTACACAGAGGAAGATAAAACCTGGATTATAAACGCCGACAATCAAGCAGATACGAGTGAGTGCGGAAAGCGACAAAAGAAATCGCATCAACCCATCATTCCGTACCAGAGTTATAATTAGTCGAGTTCCGTGATAAAGCAACAGGCGAGCCAACGCTAGACAACCAAAAGCCACACGACCGTTAGTCAACAGCCGAGCGTACGTCGACCGTGGCTCTGGTGCGATCTGATTACGCGACACGTATATTGCGGTTAGCGTTCCCATTGATGTAACTGGTTCTGACATATCGTGCGATGGGCGCCTGACGCGTTCGGTCACATCGCATCTCGACCCACTAGACGAATCGTATTCTAGTATGCGACTGCTTTCTCGGCGTAGGTCATTTTGATAGGAAACAAATGAGTCGACGCCGGGCGCCCGACGTAACGTTTAACACAAGAGAGTAGAGCGTAAGCGGGGAGGTGGCGTGACGGCATCGAATATGTCGCACCGTTTGGCGTCACGGTGAATGTGTTGGTATATGCCAGCAGGTTGAAATAAGACATTAACCCACCAACATTGGATTTTTGAAAGCTTGCTTGAATGTTCGAGCATAAAATACGTAAATACTTCAAATCGTTTTAAATGCACCTTATAACAGATACTACACAATATATGGATACTTTACCGAACAAAACTGCAGTAAATCGAACATTTTACCTCATTCAAAACAATGATGAAATTTGTCGTGAAATATCGCCACAATTATTTCAGTCAAAGTATTTCAACAGAATTGATATCCCGAAATAACTCGGACAGTTCGCAACGGATACGGCCGTCCGTGTCTCTCTGATTATGGTCATTCCTTATTTAATAACAGGGCATACCAGTTCTCGTGATTCACAACTGAACACATTTTGAGCGTCATAGTTAAAATTAGGGCGTTTTACACATTTATTATTAGTGCGAATATGACAATCATTGCCCTCTTAGAAATTACAAGATCCTTCGCCTTGTGCACAGTTGATGTTATTTCTCTTACTACCGTCCAAATTTCATTAGAACGTCTCCAATGTAACCTGCCGTCATATCGATTGATATTAACAATCAGAGCCTCCGTTTAACGGACGACATTTGTTATTAAAGTCGCAATCAGCCGTGACTCTCGACGTGTCATTGACTGTTGTGAATTTAATACCATTGTCTGACATTTAATTAGACGTGGCGGCAAATAGCGGAAGGGTTCAGGGTTCAGCGAGATGGGGTGTTGTTGAGAGATTAATGGTGTACAGGAATGCAAGATATTAAATCAACATTGAATTTTGATTTCCTTTGTTCGATGAGTTAAGCTTAACACCGTTGTTATCGTGATGTTAACAGATGTTGCAATTTTTTATAGCGATACGATAAGATTTATATGAAAATAAGCAATTGAAACGTAATTTAGTTTAATTACGGGAATGAAGAAATATAATGGAAGAAAATAAACAAATTAAGAATACAGTAGGAATAGCAGGTGTCATTGATATTTTTGAAATCCTATTTTTACGTCGCACGGTAGGGCATGGTTCTTCCGATAAACCTGATAGAAAGAAAACAGTGTGTAAGCGTTTTTTACACCACCTTCAACGCCAGCGATAACAGTCGAGAACGATTGCTTAACGGGCTCTCCACGATTTATGAAAATTCTTATCAAATATTGTCACTGACGCTAACATTTTTCAAACCGCTAGCAATCTACAGTCCCATTAGGCTTGCGAATTGTTTGATCGTTCAACCATTCATCTTCTGGTTATCGGGTTATCGATCATTAACGAACACGCAACCTAAAAAAGCTAAACGCCTTTCGAGGATCAATTGTGAAACTACTATCTCTGATGTTTTACTCACAACCATTTGTGACCGTGTAATCTATCTTCAAAGTACGGCAAATCCTCGTTTTCTAATCTTACTAATGTACTTTCGTTTATATATTTATTACATACTACACCTTTTACTCTCGTGATATTGGATACGCCTTTTATTGTATGAAAACTCTCATGAAGATTGCGAATGTTTATTTCATTGTTATTGTTAGCAACGATCATCATGATTGGAATTTATGTATGTGTTTCAGTGAAGTATTATTATCTTGAAATCAAATTTGTTTGAAGGGATTCTATTACGTAAGTTCTACTTGAAAATGTATTGTTTTAGATGAAGACACTAGCAGACGAGCAGGTAGCGGTCACAAATAGATACCGCCATCTGGTGTACCTACAATAGACTTGAATAAAACTGCAGAGCGGGATCAATTAGTTCAGTTAATAAGAATCAAGGATCAGTTGATCTTAGGTGCATTGCTATTCTGGAGTATTGAGATTTGGAATAAAATTGAACATCGACCACGGTAATGTCACAAAAACCGTTTTCATGTAGGTATCGGCTGTCAGCGATCAGTAATTAATATGTAATATCCTGAACCGAACATTTATTAATCATAAAATTATAATTTTAAATATTAAGTCGGAAATTTATGTAAACGGAAATTAATTAATTTATTCAAATCGGAGACGTACGCCCAGCATCAGCACGCCCAAGAATACCTTTAATAGACAACCTTCATAAGAGGTTTGCCTAGACTGCATAGCTCACCCTCAAAGTGGAAGGCTGATTGCAAAACCAAAAACGCTCAATCTATGATAATACACAATTTAATCTCTTTTCAACAACAAACAACATACATAACAAAGAGGGAACTTAATGCATAGTGGCATTTCCACCAATAACAGCAATCCGAATAGCGTTTAATGCAGACAATATTAGCGTTTCGTCCAATTAGCTCGGTTTGCGGGCTGTTATCATTCGTTTGTTTGGAAACCAATACGGTTGCAGCCGATATGTTGTCTGTGGCTTCGGCTTCCGTTTCATTCATGTTTTCGTAATTGGTTAGGGGATTGGTTGTTCTCGATTGTTTTGTTTCCATTACACCGCCGTGTATTTTGGTTGAAAATTCCTTTGCACGAGAGATTTTTTTATGTTTCTTGGGCGATATTATTTCTGTGTATTTTTTCCTTATCGTCATATAAGTAATAACTGTTGTTGTGAATGTTTCAAAAAAATTCTCCTCGAATTGACATACTTTTCTTTTAGGTTTTGTTTTTATTACAAAAAGACACGGCAAACTGGCAGACGGCCCCACTGATGGTGAGTGGTCACAGTCGCCTGCAACGCTAGAGGAACTGTCAGTGCATTGCCTACCTTGTAGGAAACTTTAATCGCTATCTTTGAAGAATATAACACACACACTGATACACGCACACTAACGCAATTATCTATTTCCACCCTAACGTCAGCAAACAGTCATCGAACAGAAAGTGTCGGAGACCGAAGACCGTCTACATTTATGGCAAAACAAAAACAGCGAGAGATTTATTTCTACTAAGTCTGTTATGTGATATTGAGCAAATGCATTATGCAACTGATGTATAATCTCAGAATACGCAACATACAGACTCAACAATACAATCGTGATATCAAGACTGTCGACACTTCGTTACGCCGATTCGGCATACATAATTAAAATTCCTTCGTATTACTATATAATCATTTTGTTCATAGAACACTTAGTAGTACAGCTCGTGGTCGACTTATACTTAGGCCGATAAAGTCAAAACCCTATTTGACTTGACTTTGTATGAATGCACAAGAAATGCAGAAGTTCAGAGAGATGTCACCGTGATGACCACAACCGTACTATAAAATGTGAACATCTGGGCAGAAGAAGAATTTATGTATCTACAGTTGCAACTGTCAAAAGCGAATTTACAACAAAACCGAAAAGCAATCTATCTAATGTCTCGAACTACACTGATAGATAAAGACAGCAATAACTATTTGATACTTCTCTTGCTGTTGTTTCCACCATTACGGAAAGTGCTCCAGACGTAATGCAAGCATTTTCCGTTTTACTAAATGTTGCCATTATATCTTCGGCAGCTTAAAGTGCCTTTGATTTCAAACAGAACATAAACAAGCACGCTACACCTTAGGCCACATCATCGCTTACCATGAGGCATGATAGTGGCCAAATGCTAGCCTATTTCAGATATAAACAAAAAAAAAAAACATATCAAAACCTAAGCGCATCACCTACGTTGGTTATATTCTGAGTATATAATCTATACAATTCAATTGGCAGAAACACGCGAGCGGCGAGTTACGTGCTGGCAACATGAATTATGTAAGGATTGCGCTTGCTAATTTACAATTAAGAGCGTTGGCATTTCAGATGGATGGATCGCGATGGATTTTAAATCGATTGAGCCACCGCTTCGAATGCTGTCCTCGTTACCGGTGCATAGATGCGAGTTAATCGGCAAAACGACAATGTTATGGCAACATTGGCGCGAAATGTCAAGGTTGCCTTTTGGCGTGAGCAACAACTAGTACCTAAACTTATACAAATCGGTATTAATGGATTATAGTCCTTCATAATCGAGCAGGAATGGAATCACTTATCGATGTAACTTGGGTCAATGATTGGGAAAGTCGAAAGTGCTCTTGTCGCCCTACTTAGTAATGTCCCGACCTACTTCTATTGGGATAACGATAATCGCGTGTGACCTTTCATATAGGGGCCTTAAGGGCTTACACGTCGTTGTGATTTAAACCTTTTTGTGATTCATAAATATATGTACGAATGAATGTACTAAACTGGAACATCTCATATCTTGTCATATAACAACAATAACAACATACCATAACGCCAGGTCCCGTAACGGGGTAGGCAGAAAGCGCCGAGTGCCAAAAATCTCTGTCTGTCTTCTGTCATATCTTGTTACGTTTTTGACATAATTATATGCGCAATTTACATTTATGCGATAACGACTTATATCATGTGTACATATGTAAATAGCAGAATGTTATGCGCAGTGTGCACACACCATTAGCGTAGTGTGACGCGACATAACACCAAACATAACAAAACTTACTAGATATAGAATAAACAGACATTGAGATATTATCTACGATTTATATCAACGCCATGTCAACACTTCCGCCGTGAACATGATCTATGAAACTGGTCGAAACATCGACCCAATAGCAAGTAACAAAGCACAGTTCTGAAAAAAAATTAAACATTTATTTGTCATTGTTGCTGCACACAGTGGTAGATAAAAAAATCCCTTTATTTTAAAAAAATAAAACTAACAATGAATCCGGTCTGTGCCTACGGAGTCACAGACTAAGCATAATACTGGTATTAAACATTTTAACTTGCTTATCTTATAGATTTAGAACACCATAGAATTCTTGGGTAGAATTGTTTTATGTACGTTATCATTTATAAACAAGTTGCCAGAATTCAGAAACCACTTAGAATGACTCCAGTATCATTTCAAATTATCTATCACATTATTGAGAAGTGATATAGAGTCGAAGCTAACAAGTCACCAGCAAACAGACTCCGAGGATTAAACGGTAGAAGTGATAAACATACAACAAAAGCGATATGATGAATGATGTGATGATATGTTTTGCGACGATACCGCGACAATACATTACGTGTGACATGTCATTAATTAAAATATCAATCGATAACTCAGTAATGACTGTTACGTCGAGTTCATAAACGCAGGGTGCGTTCATTATTAATGTACTGTTACAGGTCATTGAACTGGCCCTCGCTGGCGTCTCACTGCTAACTTGGAGGCAAAAGACACCGGGTGCTTGGATGGGTGACAGTTAATATCCTTAAAAGCGGTTTGAAAACATCCGAGAGAAGGGTTGGCCACTACCCCGTATCTGTATCTATCCGTACTGGAGCAGCGTGGTGTAGTATTCTCCAGGCTTCCTCCAGTATTGGGAAGCAACAAGGCTTGCAGCCAGCCAGGCACACTGTTACAATTGCTTCATTATCCTCACGTTATACAGTTTTACAATGTTTCGAATTACCACAAATCAATGCTTATTCAGATTAAAACCAACAGCCTACGCCTTAACACTGATAATCAGCATTTTAAGCCATGATTCGAATGAATGAGGTTTTAGTTTGAGTAAAATTTCTTAGCGCTTATGCGTTTAGTATTTCATTACAGATTATATTTGTTAAGAACCTGGATTACTCTTTTAAAGAGCTAGGCTACATTCTCATAGCTTATCATATTTCTCTCGTCGTCTCTAAGCGAAGTTTGGAGCATACTCTATCAAGCTGTTTTACGGCAGACCGGCGGAAATCGGGTTTAGTGGTTAAGCCATTGTTGAAATTTCCAAAACCGATCAGAGTTTGTCTTTATTCGAAATATCTGCGACCGCCACAAGACTACGAACTGGTATAATAACTTTGCTATTATTTAGTAATTGTATAATAAATTTAATTGTTATTAGTATGTATAAATTAAAGTTTAAAACATTATTTACAAGCGTATTATTTGTACATATAAAAGTGTCAACAGGCGTGATGTTACGTAACGTTATAAAGGTGTCATTTGTGTTCCATAGAAAATAAGAGACTCATAGTATTGTACCGTGAGTTTCCGAGATGAAAATGTTTTTGGTTTAGTATGAGTGGGTACATACTTTTGTAACAAAAACTACTGACAAAGAAAACTCCATAAATGATTGTCAAATATAATAAAAACACATACGACATTAAATAAATATAAGAGCAAAGAAAAAACATACAATGCTGAAACGATACATCGTTAAAGAAATACAAGAGGAATTACAAAAATACAAGAAAGAAGAATAACAAACGGAACAATAATAAAAAGGTTTATTATAAAACAAAGCAAACAAGAATAAAAGGGAAGGACGAAACGAGTAAAGCTAACAAGGGAGGCTTTGTGAACGTAGTAATAGTGCAAGCTTTGAACACGCTATCACAATAAGCCATGCGCCCACCACCGCTACATGCATTATTCGAATCGCTACTGTATGCTGTACTAAAAGCTCATAAAAAGTTCTGAGTCATAGATCAACCTGTTCGTCCATAAGTTAGTGACCTTATCGTTGAGTTGGTGATTGTCGATTCCATTACCACCCAGAACAAATTATCGTTCTGCGTCTGGTCGTATAATTATCTACATAAGTATTTAGGTGATTTGGAAAATGATATGTATGTATTAGCGTGGGTAAGGTTTCTGAAGATCAGGTGGTCGTAGGTAAGTTTTACCAAGTGAGTGAGTTTATTATAATGAAGGGTAGTAAAGAAAATACGACATAAACATAACCGAACAAAAGAGGGTGAACGCTCAAAGACAAACCGGATACCCGCAACATCTTTTGCGGCGCAAAACTTTACGAAGTAAACCGCTTGAACTAAAATGAAAATTGCGGCGGCCGCGCGTGGAATATTACAGACCAAGCGAATGTTTGTCATGACGCGCTCGCCATAAATCCATGCCATATTCTATTTGTCAAAAGCTGCGCCAGCCTTGCCGCAACTGACATGATCAACATGCATCCCGCTGACAGCGAATCTCATTGCTCACCACTTCCCACTAGCATTTTCTACTCGTTTTACATGAATATTTTTGTGGTTTTCATCTCTGTTATGACTCGAAATGAAATATTACATAGTGAATTTTTCCGGTTTAAAAAGTGGGTTGAGCGTGTTACTTCTGTCATTCATTCATGTAAAATAGAAGCGGCTTTGAGAGGCTCTCACTTTAACAAATCAAATTGGGACGAAACCGCGAACCTTCTCGGTGAAGTTGTCTTGTTAAGATGTAAAAACGTCGAATGCTTACATTCAAGATGACTTCAGTGTTAACAGTAAAAAATCAGGAAACGTAAAGTAGTGTCTACATGGATCTTGATGTTAAAAAACCAGGAGGATGGATATAAAAAATAACGGTCTTTTAAACGATAAAATAATAACGGCAACTACGTAGTTAGAGCGTCAAATAACAGCTTGGCAACGCAAGTGAAAATTCAAAATGTGAGACGTTTAATTTTATAACAGTTTAACAGCAGAGCAATCTGTTAAATGGAATTTGGTTAATGTTTCGAAGCGTCCAAAGCAGTTAAAACACCCATTTAAACTTTACAAGATTTTCCGATTCGCGTTTAGAGCAAATGAATAGGTGTAGGTAATGGAAATTCGTGATGATTGGTACAACTTGTGGTATTAGGATTAATTTTCGAATATTTCAATAAGCATTTAGCATTATTAGATTTGAGCGTGTGATTCGAATTCGACTTTTGTTTTCTATCTAGAAAAACGATTAAACCTTATGTCGACTAAAACAAATTTGATCTACATTAGATGCTGTACATTTTTCTAAAGTAATTTAATGCTTTGTTTCAAAAAGTTCAAATTTCACAGAGTTTTCTTAGTAAGAGACGACACAACTAATTAAAAAATATCTCTTGGTGTTTTTATTCAATTTTTTAACAGCGCCTGAATTATCACCATTATACTCAACACTTACAGTTATCAAAAAAGGATACTTAGAGAATTTGCATACCACAAGGTATTATTCCAAATTGTCCAAAATACATTTAGCAGGTTCGGACGGCCAAGTTGCAATCGGAAGTCCACTCAGAACAACTTTGACGCTGACTCATGCCAACGTTCTTGAAGTTTGCAGTTTGAGCTTCAGGAGGCACCATGATTACTAGGAAGTTATGATTTAGATAAAGACAACTGTAATATCATTTAAATTTGATGATTGAGTTATCATGCCAAAAACAATTATGCAATGTAAAGGACAAATTCCCAGCCAAAAGGCTGGGCCTGTTAAAGTACTGAGATCTGAATTTAGGCCAAGTTCTATCCACAAGTAAATTATTTAGACACTATACTTGTCACTAAGATACATAACTGAGTTGTGTTGAAGCTTAAATCTGGTACATACTACGAAGACGTAGAGCAGTAAGACAGGACACATTCCCACTACCGAGGAGAATTCGTAAAAAAAAACAAACGGAAAGTATATCACAAAAGTGGTAAATAGGAAAAATCGTTGAACACCGTGCAGGTACCGGGACGGGTATCGGCGCTTTCGATCTGTCACGTTTTCAATAGTCGCTCCCGACGCTCCCGACGAACGTTAGAGCATCCCGCCCCGTCGTTCAATTTATCTGCTGGACTTCACACGGTGCGCGAGAATGCCAGGCATCCGTGTTACTTTCGCGCTCATTTCGTTAAGAGGTTCAGCGGGGAAAAAAACTCACATTGAACAGAATTCCCTTACGTTTTAGTGTAACTGAAAATATGTTTAGATCATTTTTTTTTTCACTGCGGAATGTGAAAAGTTATTTACTGTGATGTGATGTACAATTTTCACTAACATATTTCTATCGCTAAGTTGACAGTCAGCGAACCGTGGGGATCATTTCGCTCATCCGAACCACTTGCTTCTGCATCAACTAAATCGTGGATATCGAAAGGCGGCTGTATAATGAGATTTCGTTTAGTTGTTTCAATTCAATTGATTACAAATCACCTTGAGATAGTCAATACAGCCGTGAGCCCTTCACGCTTACAAGTACTGTAAGTTCCCAAACGTGTGTTACATAACGTTACCAATAACAAGTACAGCTGATTGCTCTAAATGTATTATATTAAACTTATCAACAAGTCATTAACCTCTTAATATTGGATGGTAATCTGCCCGAAATGGGGCGGATTAGTGAAAGGAATACCGAGACTTGTAATATTTGGTAACTTTAAAATATCTTCTCGGACGAACTACAATTTAATTTAGTACATCACAAAGTTGCGAGAGCAATGTAAACCGGGCGTTTTGCTACTTTGAAGATCATACAATGTACAATTTGCCTGCAAAAAGTGTTTAAGTCATCGTGTTTGAGTCGCATACAGTTGCCAATTGTTATGACCGACAGCGTTAAAGGTATTGCAATGACTCTTTGTTTTTCGCTGCTATTGATTTTTCAGCCGCGTGCATTGTTGACGGTTGATCTTGATCGTTTACACGAGTACTGTTATTGTTGTATTAAGTAGCTGTTACCTTTGAACTCACCTGTACTGCCCTGGAAATGTAAGATTTCCCGCCATAACAGTATCCTATATCTTGACGGCGACAAAGAAGCTATTCTTTTTTAACTGACGCTAAAAATAAATGTGAATGATTGGATTAAGATTAAGAGAGGGATGCTCACACTGTATAGGCATGTCGAAAGAATGAAAGACCTTGAGACGCTTATGGCATAGTACAACATTGCTTCACTTCGATTCGACGGAGAAAGCTTAGAACTACACTTGATTTTCAGAAATGAAAACGCCCCTAGGCATTAAATTAATTAAGATAAATGCATATCATGTAGTCTTAATGGCAGCGCTCACTTTTTTCAATTGCAAATCGGAAATTTTATTTTTCCAGTAATATTATCGCCCGCTACGGTCAACTGATGCATCCATCGAGTTCGCAGTGCACGCGATATTGCAATAATTTTAATGCACTCCACTTTATTGCGCCGTACGTTTTCAAGTTGTTCGGCGAATGTCAATTTCGTGTTCTGTTAATTGATATCGGCCGGATTTAAATTACTCATCTCCAGGGAAGGTAGTAATTAAGATAGTCATTAAAACTTTGTCCGTTAATATGAATAAAAAGCACATACATTTTTTTCTCTGATCTGATTATACGAATCGATTTTACCTAATAGATAAGTGTATTATTGGTATAATATTGTCTCTCACTTTTCAAACATTCATTATAACGCAAAGTGCTAAACAGCAAATCCTCGCCTATTAGAGTGTTGTTATAATACAGAGTTCACAACACTGTAATACATATTGTTAGTATAATTATGATGTTGGCTTCTATTAATTATTAATTATAGTATTGGGCCTCGTCCAAATATCCAAAAACGTGCTGGGCGTTTTGTAAAGTACTATTAGCTGATAGACAAATTAGCTTTTATTATACACTGACCAGGGCCAACTCGTGATATTGTTTAGGATATAGCCCATTTTATAGAAATATCCCAAACGCGCGTGGCCGATTTGTTGTGTGAGCATTGTTTCTGAACCATAATCAGCAGACTTTTATACTTCTTTTTATTTACGTCCTAGCTGTGCCCCGCGATGGTACCCGCGTAAATCCCGATCCGTCGTGAATTTCTGGATTTAAAGTACTCTACATGATACCCTTTAACCTCCTCTATCTTTCAGCAAAAATCCCATTCAAATCGGTTCAGCCGTGTTCGAGATTTGCCCGGACAAACAGCAAGACACCCAAGAATTAACAAAATTTTTATATGTTTAATATCTTGTAAATATGTGACTACATATAAGCACTTGAAAAAACACCGTTATTTAGAAATCACAGACAGACACTACCATTTTATTTATTGTATGTTGTAAAGATAAGAAAAAACGAAGATCATTGAATAGTTCTTGTAGGTACCGTTCAGTATTTTACGAAATGTGACTTCAGCTCGAGACAAAAATCAATTGACGAAATGTCTCGGTTGATTGCTGCCATCGGCCAAATCGTACCTCTAACTACGTCCAAATCCAAATCCTTTTAGACCGTCTAAAAGGATCGTTCATTTAATAGTCACATGTCCAAAAATCGTTTCTTTATTAGACGCTCTTTTTGTAACGTAAATTTAGGTTTACGGCTTTGTAGGTTAGTATTAAAAAAGCTATTGGTAAGGAAAGGCGCGTCTTTATCAAAGCAACACGTCGCTCCCGCTTACATCTAAACCGATACTATAGTGAAATATTTGATTGTTTGTTTGCATCGAATAGGCTCCGAAACTACTGGGCCGATTTGAAAAACTCTTTCACCATTAGAATCCTACATTATCCCTGATGAACATAGACGATAGAATTTTTTTTTTTTAATATCATACAATGTACAACTGACTGCCTCGTTGGTCGGGCGGTTGCTAGCGCGACTGCCGATCGGGAGGTCCTGGGTTCAAATCCCGGGTT
>DWDX01003691.1:0-12735 GCA_018245675.1 Agara michaeli
CAATACGAATAATAACGTAACATCACGCCTGTAATCCCCTTAAGGGGTAGGCAGAGGAGTTTAGTACACCCCCACATTTCACCGGGTACGTTAATAGACGAATAATATTCGTCCTTAATTAATCATTTTAGATTTCGAAACAATAATGTCAATGTAAAATTTTACAGAAAGAGTAGAAATTTAGCATTGATAAATACATATTTATTATAATTTTACTTCCATTTCTTATATTTGTACGCCGTAAAAGGCAAAGTATGGCTTGAACTAACAATCGTGTAATATCTTTATATGTACCCTTATTTGTGCAAATAAACGTCTTTGTCTTTGAATTCAATAGAATTTTACAGAAATAACTACGCCGCTTCTGTTACATTTACATTCTATGGCCAGGTTAGCTCTTAGCCCGTCTAGGATTGCTACGAAAGGTACCTGCCCGCAATTTGCTTTTGAATTGCTTTACACGTAATGACACCGAGAAGTAGCTATCAACTGTCGGTTCCGTTTAAAATGTACGTTGTGATGGATGCTTGTAGAGCTGTGTCAAATGCTTCATCAGAAGCATAATTATCATTGACTCTTGTCATTCCATTCTTGGACACGTATTTTCTCACGGGATCTGGGTTGGGTCATAGTGCACCACGCTGACCGATTTGATCAAGAAACTTCACAAGTCTGCTAGAACATCGAGCCGGTTATGTTTCAACTTATCGTTATAGAAATCAATACTGACTATTTAAAATCGACATGAAAAATGAAAAAATATTTTTTATCCAATTTTGTATGATACAGATTATAATTTTTATTACTATCAAAGGAAATACGTGTACATTACGGTTGCAGACATTATGCATGCGTAGTCAGACGTTGACAAACTGGATAGTAATTGTTAGTCAGTTAACGCGTCGAATTAGTCACGCGCGGGCTCGCGGCCTTGCATTAACGTTGGCTATTGCACGCAAAAGTTTAAATGTCGGGCGTTTATTGTTATGATAACGATTATTGGCCAATTGGAATCAGACCGGACTCGCCCATAACTTGACTTTGTTAAGTTCTTGTTTGAAGCCAGGATAAGCTTAGAATTAGAGTTAGGCTAAAGTTAGAATTAGAATTGCGCGCCGCACCCGACAGTTGCTTTCGGGCTAAATTTAATGGTAGCCTAAAGTTAATGGTGCAAGTTCTTAAGCCACTCCTACAACTTCGATAAGGGTAACGACCTTTGTCTAAAGTCGACTGAACGTATAAACTGCCCTTTACCTACTGCCTTAAAAATACGTCAATGTTTACATTGACGATTACGTATAATGAATGATTACCTTTCTAGCCCAGCAGTCCACTGTTGGACTTAAAATGTGTATTACGTTTAGATTACGACTTGTTGCTAATTACAGCAAATCCATGATTACTTGGACGGTCTCTTGAGTCTAGCGGTTAGAGAACCGGATTGCTGAGCCGAGGGTTGTGGGGTCGAATACAATTGGCGATATATATTTGTGTAGCGTGCATGAATATTAATTTGTTCAGTGTGTGGGAGTGAAATGATATATTAAAGTATGCATTTGGAAATGTATATGAGTTTATTAGACGTCTATTTTACTATGCCTATGTGGTTGTCGCAAGATATTATTATTATTACTTCGATACAATGTTTTTTATTCGAGTGTGTGTCAGACTTAATGAGAAGTAAGTTTATGTTCTGACCTTCAACTGAGATTCATTGATATGCATTTAAGGTACGCTGATTACTGATCTCGCAAAGTAATAAAGCTTAAACTGGCTTAAATGGGAAGGACAGGATAAAATGACCTATGGAACGCTAAATGTGGAACAGTAATTTATACACAGTTACAAAGTCGTTCCGCATGTCATACCTCTCAAATGTTGATCAGGCCTACTCAGTAACGATTGACGTAACAATGTTTTGTTGGATTGCTCACTGACCCGCATTCCAACGAGCTCCACTTATCTATACAAATAAATAAAATTAGAATGTCCGTTTGTAATTTTAAAATAACCGCTTTTTATTAAATGCATATTTATGTATACCAAATAATGGTGCAAATTACGTTAGCTGCACTCGGAGGGTTCAAAAAAAACCAAATTTAACTTAAAACTAATTTAATTAAAATATAAAATTACATTCTAAACTTCTTTCTAGCCTAGCCTAATCCCTATCGATGTGAGAATAGGAATAATTTGTGAACTCAAATTATGTTTAAAGAAATCTCTGTTATTGACGTCAATATGACGTCAATCACTTGTACGATTGCCGAATTGCACTTTTGGTTGTAACTACCAGATAAATCTGCCAAAATAACATTTTTTTATTATCCCTGGAACGGCTGGACCGATTTTGACGGCACTTTCACGGGACGATAGCTAATGTAATAAGAAAAAAACTTAGGCTACTTTCATTTTAGAATCATATAAATAAAATGACGCGGACAAAATAATGATAGTATGTATAGACAAGTTTACTGTTTTTCGTCTACACTATCTAAACAAAACAACCGACAACTAAAATTATTTGTGTATCATATTATTTGTGCACTAATTTAAATTAACATGTTTTTGTATACACGTCAATAACATTCTTATACGTATGTATAAGGTATATAGTTGTGTATAATGCTGTGTAGGTAAGTGCCCCAAGCTTATTTCGCAATGTATTGAATTAATTTCCCGGCAAGGTCGTCTTGTCGAGCGAAGGTTTTCCAACGCAGCCAGGAATGCCACTTCGCAGTCGTGGGTATGAATTAACTTTAACGTGCCGTTTCATCTGTGAGAATAACGTTAAGGCCCTAACGGAGTAGGCAGAAAACACCGAAGCCCAAATATCTGTGTCCTTACAAACCTGACGTGCTTCGTCTTAATTCCTCACTCTCTTCGTGCATACCCGCTCGGTATATGTAGATTAAGATATATTAAAATTATAAAGCTACGTCATATTTAATATAATCTAAAACAAAAGACATATTTATATAAAAGAGACACTATAAAAAACTTGTAGGTGTTGTCAGGTGTCGCGCGAATCTACTTTGTATCACACGCTCTGAACTGCTATTTTATGTACGTATAGTATATAAGTTTAATGACGAATACGAATTCCGATACTACCTTCCGGCATGAAATATCACTACGTATGTTTGTAACAAGATTATATTATGAGTCAGTCGATGAATTACTTTTCGGTATTTACAAGATATAACATTTTCAAGCAATCGTTACATTTATTTTCCTCGTATTGTTCAGGTGCTTATGCTTCAGGTTTCAGGCCGAGGTCTACCACGCTGGTTAAATATTATTATTTTATAACATACTCTAAAATGTGCAGGCTTCCTCGCGATGTCTTCATATACTGTTTAAATTTTAAGTTATAAAACGCATGTAACAAGCTAGAATTGCATGCCAGGATTTGAACCCAGACCCGACGGAGTGGGAGACTGAATTTCAAACCACTAGGCTATCACTGCCTTGCCGTATATAAAATGTAAACAAACGATTTCCCTTTTGAAAGGTGATTATGTACATATTCATTGTTTTAATGAGGTTTCCATCTGCATTGAAGTAACGCGGAAGATATTAGAGATCGGAGGTGAACCACATGTCAGGAAAAACTGGAAAACTCTTCCTTAAATTGCGGTCCTATTTGGTATAATTGACCTATATGGTTAAGCATAACGTGAGATTATTACAACCGCATTCATATAAACTTCAAGTGAGGTCAATTGAGATGCATTTCCACTGACTACTTGATGGACCATCTTAATGGACCCTTATATGCGTATGACTATAGTCATACACTTATAAGGGTCTGAAAAGATGGTCTAGGCAGAAATTAAGTGTATCATAGAGCTGGGCAGAGACAATTGTGTGTAGCTTTGGCGTACAGGCTTTGTGTTTATTGCGGTATACGAATATAGTTCACGATGTAAAATATTAAGTTCCATTTCCGTACCAACTTGTACCTATACCTATGTACCTACGATTGGAAATAACACCCACTTGTTCCAAATAAAACATGATATTAATCTTTCCGCGTCCGAATCAAGGTTGTGACATTCTCTGCTCTGTTCCGATTAGGGTTGTCACATTCTTCCCGCTGATTATTCTGTCTGTCAGGATAAGATACAAAAATGTAGTAGAATTACCCACATCATTAAAGTAATGACGAACCGTAAAGCGCAATTTTTATTTTGTAATTTGTTGAAGATGGGATTTTATGTTGTTTCCCCTTAAAAATGTTTTCAAATTTACAAGGTTCATAAATTGATAATTTCTTTTTTTGTTACTTGACATCTCTTCAACTGTATATAATACGCACACTCGAAATATAGTAGAGTATTATTTATTTTACTGCAGCTGCAAACCCTAGTTGCCACTGGTTGTAATTATTATCCGCTATTATTTTCACTAACTTAACCCCTTGAATACAACCGGAAAAGAACAAAGAGAATGTACTTGACAACAATAACCTATTCTGATATACAATGTACTTATCATTCAAAATTAAAAAAATATTTTAAAAACAGAACGCCGGTTAATTATTTCAAAAAAATCATGGATTCTTCCAGCCGTGTTTATTAACTTTCACCTATTTCTCTTCCAGTCCCTCGTTGTGTGCGCGGCGTGGCTCGCGTGCGTCCAAGCCCAAGGCCCAACTACCACCCCGGTACCGATCTTGAAGCAAATCAACCGTCAGAACGACGACGGCTCCTACAGTTTTGGATACGAGGCGGCCGACGGCTCGTTCAAGATCGAGACCAAATACCCCAACGGCGATGTCGCTGGCAAGTACGGTTACATCGACGAGAGCGGGAAGACCAGGGAGATTTCTTACGGCGCCAGCAGCCAGAGAGGATTCGAGCCACAAGGTAATGGAGCGTTTTATCTGCTATTTTTGGTAATACTGCTTTTATTATCTTTGAAAGTACGTTCATCTGAGTGTAAAGTAGATTAGAAATTTAGAAACGGATGTTATCTGCAATTAGACTTCGTCTGAAAAATTGGTGGTTTTTTTGTTGCTTTAATTAATTCATTTACTACATACAGTTACTTTTTAATTTACATTTCGATAATTTTATTTTATTACCTTACTTTTTTACTCAGTATGAATGCTCTACAAATAGAAATCTGTACTAGTTGAACGGTAGGAAGTTTTTCAATTAGCAATCAAACATGAGTGTCGGTTTCAAAAGCGCCTGGCTCACGGGAATTAGCAGCGGCCGCGCGTGATGGCGCAACGCGGCCCAGACTGGCCCAGATAACGGATAATGTTTGTTTGCGTGTTTACATGTTCACCGATGTGCCGCTAGGGTTGTCAATTTGCAATAGTTTTAAATTGAGACTGGCGTGCGTTTTTTATTAATTGCTCTATGCTGCAGAATAAACCTTTTGACTTCGTTTGAAGTATATCGTTTGTTTTAGTTTCTGTTTGTAGCAGTTTTGTTTGTTTAGGTAGCATCGACGCAAAAAATATGCTTATTTTAAAGATACTTAGTGAATATAAGAAAATATGTCGTAGCGTAAAGCCTTATTTACACACAATTAGAGCAACTTTCCATAACACGTTGTTGTGTTTGATAATAGAAAAATAAATTTTAGAACGTATTCGCCATTTGACAATGTAGCAAAATATTTTTTTTTTGGAAATGTAAAAGTTTGTGACACCCCTACTACACCTCCACTGCTTATAGCGTAATGAATTTTCTCACAAAACGTGTTTCCCTAACGCCACCATTGACAGATTGATATATTAGCGATGTTCATTATTTATCGCGATATTAATTTTGTTGCCATATAAACTGTCGTAATACAATCATTACACTGGTCAGGAGGCAGTGGCGTTTCGCGGTTGTAATTCGTATAAATAAATAGGACAATTCCATACATTGCATAAATGTGCTCGGATCGAACCCACGACCTCCGGCTTAGCAGTCACGGCTTTTAACCACTAGACGAGAGGCCAGTCGATTTCATCACGGTAACGATCTCATGATTATTAAAATTATTTTCATCCTCATTAACTGGTTATCTGGGCATTTCATCTGGGTATAGGTACTTGCACAAAGGAACTTCCTGTGTAAACTGGCTGGTCTAGTTCGGGTTCTGCTTGGCGGCCATCTGGGTTGGGACCTTCATGCACTGGTTGGAATCGAGTTGAACAATTTTGACAGTCCATAGTCACGTATGATGTACGCGAAATACGTTTAAAATAGATACTAGAAAAAACAGAACATGCGCAATCTGTAATATTGGACACTATAAAAGTGAAGCAGCTAAAGACATAGTTTCTGTGGACAAGTTCGGATGAACAGATTTCACGCAGTGTAGAGCATATTATGGAGATCCCTAAGGTGTGGTTTCTTTGCGTCAGTAACGTACATAACTTTTGAAACTTCGAGATTCATTCTAGGATTTAGGCTTCCACTGCTCATATATGTCATTATCTCATTAATGAAATGTACTGTCTTTGCAGGTACCGGCATCATGGTGCCGCCTCCCACACTGAACGACCCGTCTTCGAACGCGCTGACCGACGGTCAAGAGGACGACGGCCAGTACCGAGAGGACCCGAAGATCTACGAGGATCCCAAATACAACGGCAGAACACATTCCAGACCCGGTTCCTTCAAGCAGTACCAGCGACCAGTCCAGCAAGCGGAGCCTGAGCCTCAATACCGGCCCCAGCCCGCCTTCCAACAGCAGACTTACCAACCGCAGCCGACCTTCCAGCAGAGCTACCAACCTCAGCAGCAGACGTATCAATCGCAACAGCCGTCGCAGTTCCGGTCTTCGCCTCTGTACACTCAGACCAGTCTTTTCAACCAGGCACCCCAAACGTTTCCTCAGCAGGATTCAAATCGTCCTGTGAGCCAGATATACCACCAGCAGCCCCAGTTCTCGTACCAAGCGTACACCCAACAGCCATACCAGCAAAGTTACCAGCAGAGCTTCCAGCCGCAGAGCTATCAGTCCCAAAACTACCAGAACCCGAACCAGAACTTCAATCCGTTCACTGGACACCCGGCGCAGAACTTTGACCCCAACACTGGCTCCTACACCATCAACTTCACCGGTTAAACTACGTAGTTAATTTTTCCTGTAAATAAAGTTCAAGGGTATTAGGTAGTGTTTACGTTTTTGGCGCGAGGCGAATTGATAAATTTTATATTTTTGCAGATTCATCTCAGTTTTTTGTATACTAAGCATAGTTTTTGGGTAGATCGAGGAATATTTTTTGAAATATTCATTAAATAGTGAAATTGTTGTTGTATAGGACATCTTTTGAAATGTCGGATTTTGGAAATTGTTTTAGCCTTTCGCAGAGGTCCTCGGACGGTTGTGGAACGTTAAAGAAGCCATCATTCTAGGCTTCTCATCATTCTATTCCTATCATCGTGTATAGTTTATATTAAAAGAAATACAAACCATACACGTAAAAAATGTATTACTCGATCTATTCAAACCACAACAATAGGTAAGCAGTGTTTGTAAATTTTAGTACTAGTCAACGTTTCGTGTGTCGTGTTATATAAAATTATTGGTATTTATAGCTTTACTTAAATTATTTGTATCGAATATGTTTTAATTGTAACACGTAATAAAACATAATATAGCATTTGTTTTGTAATGTTTTCCGCTTTCTTGATATCGTCAAAAATGTATTTAGTTTACTTACATTTTCACTACGTTTATTTATCGCACGTAATTGCATTTTTCTTTTGTTTATTTATTTATTTTCTATAACCTACAATCAAATAATTGTATATAATTTTTATTTCGTATAATCTATATTGTGTGTATCTATACTAATTTGTATTTGCTATTACAAGTATAATTAGATTTTATTTCTGTAATATTACAATTTATATTCTATATTTACATTTATATTATAATGATATGCATTTCAATTATATCTATGATCGTTCATGTGATTAAAACCTATTTTCTATTTATCTTCTACACTAACCAATTACATTAACTATATCAGAAATTAACATAAATTAAAAAATGTATACTATTCAATCAATTATACGTTCATCATTAATATTATAATTATTTATATAATGTATAAATAAACAATTATACATCTTATAAAAGTGGACGTGCTTCGATGAAATTAGAACAATTGCGGCTCATTCCAAGATGGCGGACATCGATCAACACGGTGTAAGTACGTGTACAGATTGTAGATGGTGATCGAAGATTGAATAAACAAATTACGTAAACTATCCTTGCTGTTTTCGTTTCCTGTATCGGAGAAAGTGGATGATTTGACACAAAAAACGAACGATACCAATTTCATGGAATGGCGGCAAAATGAACATGCCTCGCCATAAAACTTACTTATTATCCTCCGAACATATAATTATACAAATATGTATATGTTTGATTCGCTTGCGGCATCAGGCGCACCTTAAGCTGGGCAGGTCAGGAGAGAAAGAGATGGAAAATCATCCAATACTTTTAAAAAATAAACAAAAATTACCAATTCAATACCATTGCAGTCTAATTGGGAATGTTGCAAGTCGTGGAAGCAAATACGACGATTATAAAATGTTTATTATTAAATGTGAAGAGAGTAACAAATGAGCACGCAGGACTCACGACTGGCTGCTACCATCCATTTACCATTTTACCGTAAACAGGAGTTTAAGAATAGACTTTGTGTGATTTAGTACAACCAGTACGCAGACTTTAAATCGAGCCTATTTCTGCTTTCCCGTCATTATACAACCTCATTTATTAGAGATTTAGTTAGTATAAATCGTTAACAATAATATTATAATTACAATTTCTTTGCTATCGTTACATAAAATTTTCCGCATTTCCTAATACGCTATTAAGTGTTTAACACTCACAATTTAATCTATGTTAACAACTCTAAAGAGAACAGCAATGTTATTATTATTAATTGTAACACCATCTAGGGTTGCCATAATTGACGGGAGCTGACATGTTAATAAAGCAAAACATGAAACAGAATTGGAATGTTAAAAGTACATATAGATTGTTGTTTTTGACTTTCCTAATCCTAATTGTAGTACCTATTAAAAATAGAGGTAATCGGCAATAATAACGATATCCCGTTTAACATCTGTCTAAATTTCAAACAATATATACATATTAAAAGAAGTTGAAATAAACTTAAATTCAGACTGTTCCATACAGTTTGCCAGTAAAGTATGTACTTGACCGGTCATATTTACAATTATTGAATTTTCATAATGGAATCTCATTTAATTTCAACATGTATTATTAAAATGGAACAGACAAGAGAGCAAGACATAATATTTCGGTACTGTCACATCCCCGTAGTGCAGACGTATGGCAACCCTGTCAAATGTCGGGCGTGTTTGTGATCGCCGGTGTCTGGTGTCGCAACAGTACACTTGACGGTCAAATGCGGAATGGAGTCTGATTCAGCACATTCTCAATGTTGACTAAATCGTCACACCCAGCTGGGATTTTGTCACGACAAATTGTATTTTGCGTTACAATAGAATATATTATGCTCGGTAATTTTCGAAATGTTTTGGAATTGTACGCCTTAATATTCACTCTTTGTTACACTTAATTTAATTGTTTTGTGATCATGTATGTTTTTTCTTCTAATTAGACCGAAATATTATTATGGTTCTCAAGAATTGGCTGTAAATGATTATAACATAAAATAATTCTAATCCTTATTATTCTAAGGACTTGATTAACAAAATAGAAGGTTAGAAGCACCTTCTATTTTGTTTCTATCTTCTGATTTGTATCTATTTTGTTTCTGATTAAAATGTTACAGCTGTTAGCAACTCGCTTAATTAATATTTTTAAAGAGATTTTATTGTCAATAGTCTAATCTTCACTGCTTCATTCGTCTAACACTAGACGGTGCTCAGTTTTTTTAAGGCGATTTAAACAATTAATCTCCAGATTTCAAATTGTCTCATCACGAAACCATCTATGTATCTATGTATCCTCACACGCTTGAATAATAATTATTTCTCATAATACACAGGAGAGGGATTCAGATTTTGTTCATTTTCAGGCGTTAACTTTTCATGATTTCAGAAACTACTCTCCACATAATCGTTGTCTTCTTTATGTATACTAATTTCTTTGTTTATGGTTAGGACAGATTTGCAATAACATTGAGAGTTTATAATGAACCAAACCGCTTCCTACTACATCACAGATTATAAATTATATTCATTTGCCACTGCATCAGAATTATAAATTCTAACCGATATTTGGCAACAGTATAATGTAGAAACCGCAGAATCTAGAATCCTAAAAGTTTACAGATAGGTTCTTTATATAGCGTAAGTGAGAAATTACACTCTTAAATGAGTAAAATAGGTATAGAAATATATTATCAATATTCGTCGGTTTGGAAGCTAGTCACCTGATATTTTACATTCACGCTCTTTATTAATAAAAAAAATGCATTTATTGGTCTTTGCTAATTAAATTTCTGTTCGAACAAAAGCTATTAAACATAAGAAACCTATTTTGATCTATGCTTTTCACTGCTCATTAAATGAAATGCCATGCAGACATGACTACGATTGACATCCGTACCGAGAGTAGCCGAGCAAGTCGCTCGCTATGTGGTTGACAGACATAAAGAGCAGCGAGTCACGTTATTGAGACTTAACAGACCGGAACTGCGGTTGAGATGCGCACAAGTAGGGTACGCGTGGGGAGTTGCCGACCTCTGTTTCACTGGCGTCAGTACGCACGCATGAAGATTACATATCTGTATCTTCACGTAGTCATTGGTCGTAAAACTCCCAGTACGTGTAATTTTGATTTTGCTCGCCACGGGCAGTAATGTGATGCCCAGCGATGAGCGAAGTCGATCGGTCCATCTAAGATAAATCCTACCGTAAAGACGGTTACCATCGATTCTAAATATAACCATGACTCGTTTAAGGTTATGATAATATGCGAGAATACTGCACGTCATCTTTGAGCCTTAGGTATCGCCGGACACCACCCTGAAATATACCACCGGGACTATTCGAGGGTTAAAGAGACACGAAGTAACTCCTACGCTCTGCTCTCGCGTGGAAGAATTTTTCCCTCTCTTTTCCCATCACATCACAAATCAGATATAATAATAAGTCTCACAGATAATAATGTTAAAACTTAAGTTTTATGTTTTCAATGCATTCATTGAAAGCACGTTTACATAGTAAATTAAATGTGATTTCTAAATTGAAATAAATATTAAGTATAATTGAAAAGGCGACCTTCTCGAACTTCGCTTAAATCAAGTCGCGAGATCAAACGTACAATTATTTCAAACACGTGGAAACTTTATTACAAGTTCTATTAATGTTTGGCATTTAGAGCAATTAGCATATGCTAAACTAAGTACATTTTGACTAAAATGTAGAAGATAGCGCCTCAGGCGTTGCAGTTGAGGTCGACAGCCGGTAGACCTCCAAATCTGTCGATTGGTTCGATCCGTCCGCCCGCAGGCACGCCACGCCTTGTATCGCTTTAGATACACTTCAGGATAGAGACTAACATTTATAACGTGAACTTCCACACAGATAATAATATTTGTTTTACATTTTTCATTTATTTTACTTCTTTACTCTAGACAGTTAGTCAATAAGTCGTATTAAGTGAGAACAAAAATATTCGAATTCCTTAGCGAAAAAGTATTAAAACATTTCCTTTTCGTTTATAGTATTGGTTGTCTCTGAAAATCACACTTGCTCTGTGCCAATCAATGAGTGCAAAATAAAAGTTGAGTCGCAACGAAATGCCACTTCCTGGTCCACGACCGGCGGCGGCCGGCTCCGGGCTCCGCACACGACGTGCAAGACACCATTAGGGCGAGACTGCGTGATCGACTTCTGCTGATAAACATTTTCTTCAATGTTAAAATTTTTTTCAAAGACAAAGTCGAAGACGTTTATTTGCACATACGGGTTATATTTAAATATTTAGTTTAATGCGTAATTTGCCTTTTACAGCGTACAAATTTAAGAAGTACAATTACAATTGTAATTATTATTTTATATTCAATTCGATATTTTAAATCAACCCAAAACCGTCAGTTTAGTACCCAGTATAGCACATGTTATATCAAAAATGTTATCTAGTAAATCCAGAGCTTATATCGGCTTTGGTGAAATGTAGACCGAAAGAAAAAAGCCGGAGGAAAAATACTCTTACTTAAAATATATATTCACCATTTATATGACAAAAAATTAATAATACAGTAACAAAAACTGTTCCGAAAGTAGTGGTTAATTTGGCATTTACTTTTCACAAAAGCTATAAGAGCATCATATAAATTCATTCGTTCATTATTATGGTGCTGTCAAAAGACAGCTTATTATAATCATTTAATCTCCGAAAATGGTGTGAGCTGTTAATTTACAACGATGCCAACATATTTAAAGTGAACCCGGCCGTGCAAGGTTCATATCCCGGAAGTGTTTACGGTAATATAAGCCTAACATACATGCAGTTAATTTGATACGATATTCAATAATGCGAACGCTTTGAAGGTCAAAGATATACTTCATTGAAAATGTTAAATCGCGTGCTTCCGAAATTGCCATTGAATTATATATGGTAAAAAGCAGGATTAGTATAAAGTCACTCTTACAGTGAGAGGCTTGTATGCTCTGGTCCACCACGCTCGCTTATCTAAATATATATAACTCAAAGGTGACTGACTGACTGACTGACATAGTGATCTATCAACGCACAGCCGAAACC
>DWDX01003692.1:0-12734 GCA_018245675.1 Agara michaeli
TGTTATATAGCCTAAAGCCTTCCTCGATAAATGGTCTATTCAACACAAAAATAATTTTTCAATTCGAACCAGTAGTTTCAGAGATTAGCGCGTACAAACAAACAAACAAACTCTTCAGCTTTATAATATTAGTATAGAGTATAGATTTGGGAGTATTTTGACGGGGATGATACAATAACCACATGAAAAAACATACAAAATTTAATACAATCAAAATTGTAATTTAGTTTCGTGCATAGTCAGTATCCTGTCCACTTCCAGAGTCCTCTCCTTCAGTGTTGCCATCTCCTCGTCACTCAACACCGACGTTTTCTTGCCGGCGTTTTTTATCAGAAAATGTTGTATGAACAATCTGAGGCTCTCCCTGAACATGTGCAGTTTGGGAGGCTTCGATATCCTGAGAAACACCTCTAAGGAGGCCTGTAGATCTGCGTTCATGATTATAGCCAGTAGAATTTGCCGCATGAAGCGCACGGTCTTTTTGTTCAGATCCGAGAATTGTATTATCTGTGAACAAAATAATATCTTATACAATTACCGTACCGCATTGTTTCTACAACAGCAGTGATAAAATATTAGATTTCAATTGCGGTTCCAATCCTGGCAACATTAGAGTGTAGAAAGTTATGCGCGGATTCTAAAATTAAAAATCACTATAAGCGACAAACAAATGTGCTCATCACACAAATGTTTGTCCGGGACGGGAATGGAACCCACGACCTGCGGGTTCGCGGTCAGGCTCTCTAGCCAGTGGACCACGAAGCCAGTCAGTCGTCCCAGTTTATTGCCTATTAGACCAATCGAGTTTTCCATCGTCACCGTTAATGGTTCTCATTAGACCTTATGACTATTCTAATCAGCAGATTACGCTAAATCCGGAATAATACTTAGAGTAATAGCAAGAATACCTTCAAAATGGACAGCGGCTGCGCCTTCTCCACTATCAGATGAATCAGGAACTGCGCCAAGTTTGTCATCCCTTGCTTCCATAGCGAGTCTATCTCTTTAATCTTATCCCACACCGAGTACTGTATAGACAGCTGAGACAAATAAAGAATTATTCATTAACTGGCTTCTCGGTCTAGTGGTCGGAGATCCCGATTGCTGAGTGCGACGTCGCGGGTTCGACTCCCGTCCAGGTCGAACGATTGTGCTACGAGCTCATTCGTTTGTTTTTTGTCTGGTGTGATATGACTGTTACCACATGTATTATATATTGATTATCAGCTGTCCGGTCACCATGACACGGGCATTGCAATTGCCTAATTTGGAATCGGCTTGCTTTGTGGCGTTGTCCCCAGTTGTTATTGTTGTTATTATTATTATTATTAAGCTATTCGACGTTACCTGGTACTTCCTGTCGTATTCGCACAGTTTCCGCCCCAGCAGCGCGTAGTACGGGTTGTAGACGCGCTCCTGCAGGCAGCAGGCCAGCAACACGTGAACTATCTCCCTCTCCTGCTGCCCTCGGAGTCCCAAATGCTGGAGCTTCTCGAATGCATCCATATAATCCTGAAAGATCGTTAAAGGTTTGTCAAATTACCGTACTCTTTCCTATTAAATTGTTAATATTGAGGTAAAATTTACTTTTTAAATTTATCGTCCATTACTGAATAAACTATATTAATAAATTTATATTCTATTAATGAATAAACAGTAGAATAATAAAAAATTGTAGTTACATTGAAATATCCCAATGTAACTGACCTCAGCGGTTATGATGACACAGAAGATGCTCCGCCTGACGTCCGTGTTCATGCGTTGTTTTTTAGCCAGTTCTAGAAGCTTCTGGTCGGTGCCGGGCGGCGGTTTGACAACGTTCTCTGCCGCACTCACGCGGCTGCCTTCCCACGCGGATCCCACCACCCACCATTTGCCGCGTTCGTCCGCTGAAAGATACATATATATCTGTTTTTTACCCCAATGTTTCGTCTCACTACTGGACACGGCTCTCCTCTTAATAGAGAGAGGCCTCGTGGTCGAGTGGTTAAAAACCCTGACTGCAAAACCAGAGATCATGGGTTCGATTCCCAAGCAGGACAAACAAATTCTTTAATCAGCACATATTCGTTTGTTCCGAGTCTGGATTTAACAAAAATATAAGTATTGACTGCCTCGTTGGTCGGGCGGTTGCTAGCGCGACTGCCGATCGGTTGGACCTTGGTTCAAATCCCGTGTTGGGTACTGTTGGATTTTTCTAATTTAGAATTTGTAGCACTGACTCAGAATCTGGATGTGTGCCCGGTGCATGGCAACTGGTAACTGGTGAAATGTGGGGGTGTACTACATTCCTTTGCCTACCCCTTAGGGGATCACAGGCGTGATGTTACGTATAAGTATTACATAGTTATACACGTAGTATGTTTGTTTATCAGCTGCGTGGTTACCATAACGCAGGTATTACCATTCGACTGCCTAATTTGTAATCAGACAGCTGTGTGCGGAATTGTCCCAATTATTATTATTACTACCTTTGAGGAGGTCCTCCAGGCGAATGTTGAGGGGCGTGACGTAGTTCCCCCGGCGCACGACGCCGCGACAAGTCTTCCTCAACTGCTCCACGTAGCTCGGCTCGTAGTTTGGAATCTTGCTCAAGTTGTTATTCTTCACGGCCATTAGAACTTCCATCAGGAACTTTATGCGCGACCTGTAATCGATACGTAGCACTGTTTTTGGAAAAAGCAATTTAATGTTGCCAATGTATAGCCTACTGGTTTGAAATTCGGCCGCCCACCCGCACATCATGGGGAAACCTGCACACCTGAAGATAGAGATAGATGTCAGTAAAGTACGAACGACTTTAGTCTGTCTGTTTGTTAAAACCGTAGCAATTTTGTGCTCGAGTCCAACGCGAAGTATCAAGAGGGAATCGATTACAAATGTTAATCAATCACATGATATTTACTGCATTTAAGCGTATAAGCATATTCATGCTTCTGAAATTCGTATTTCACGAGAGAGAAAGAAGATATGTGCGTGCGTTTTCCACAACGCTTCAATACTATCAATCAGGAGATCAATTGAGATAAAGCCGCTCACCCACTATCCGCGGTTTCATTGATCTTCACGATCTGAGCTTGCGTGTCGTGGATGAAGGTTTTCAGGGCGGCCGGCTCCTCTTTCCTCAGCACTCCGCCCACACACCTCAACGCGGTAAGCACGCAGTCAATATTCTTCTCCGAGAGATCGTGGACCAGACGCGCTAGAATGTCGTAGAGGAGTGTGGCGTGGTAGATCTGGAAATTAATAGTGTTTTTATGATCGCACGTCAACAGACGGCGCCGGATAGGATTTGTGTTTCAAAGACCCGATAGCCAATTGTCAATACAAATTCTTCAAGTGGAACAAATTGCAAGTTAAGCTGGCGAGTGCTGCACAAGATCAGCAAATCGAGATATATTCTTCAAGCCCCATCTATGTCCTTGATGATGAGTGAAGGTTTTCATGATCATTCCTATTTAAGTAAGAATTTCCTTTTTCAGCCCTTTTATTGTTCAGTTCATACAAACCTCCTATCGTAATGTGAAGTTTTAAGATCATGGTCTACCATGCTGGCCTAGCGGTGGATGACAGACTTTCACGTCACTTGGAGAATATCATGAAGAACTCCATGCTATTTACCTTCAGAATTATACATTCCGTTTTAAAAACACACAAACCTGTATTAAGTATGAGATTTGTACTAGGATTTGAACTCCAACCCCTCGCATCAAAAGATTGGAATCTTAACCACTAGGCTGGGAATGCTGCAGTTAACTTAAAAATCACCTTGAAACTGTATAAATGTGCTAAACAAGACACCAAGTTATCCAGTCTTTTGTCCTCAATCGGCTGTGGAGTTTGCATCATCTCGTTGAACTTCTCCGACAACTCCTGAAGAAAATGGGCCCCTGTAATTTGATAATGTGTTTGTATAGTTTTCATATAACACAGTTATTATGTGGAATTTTGTAGTTTTCTAACTACAAGTGTTATATGTTCATATATTGATTTGTATCGATTGGTCGGTAACAATAAACCCAAATAGTTTCGATATTGCCAGCAAAAACGTGCATAAAGTGGTCTTAAAGGATAAGAAATCTTAATTCTACTCGTATATTTAATATTTCAATTTTCGCTACAGCAACTCAACATCATACTCATTTGCTACCATGTCAAGCTCTGATTTATTTTCTTAGTTACAAACTAAGTTAACCTTATGTGACTATGGTACCTAATTTTAAGTATAGTATAAACATAAGTCCGTAATGAGCGCAAAACATAAAGTATATGTAATCCACAGTATTGTCTACAGAAAATGCACACATTTAACTGCATTCTATTAACTATGGACTAGCTTTGAAAGTCAAAGATACTCACCTATCTCGGAACCCACATTAGCATGGAGTACGGAGACCAGGGCGGCGTGCTCGGCCACCATGCGGTCCGGTGTGACCGAAGGCCCCACTGTCGCGTCCAGCCACAGCTGGGTCAGAGCTGTGTTCACTGCATTTCTACTATTATTGGAGTATAGATTCTCTATGGAAGTGCACGCCCAGTGGAGATTTGTACCCGCTAATTTATTTAACACACCTGCAATTCGGTTAAAATATCCATTCATTTAAAAGCATATCATAAGTTTATCTGACAAAATAAACATTATAATCTTAATTTTATAAATGTGTTCCAATGCATTGAGACAATACCACATAGCAATAAAGAAACTTATAGGTGAAACCAGTGGAAACATATCTTTCTGCCTACCCCTTTGGGAATCAGGTTTGAATGTACATATATAAAAATGAAAGATTATCACTCACTTTTAATTTGTCGCTTCAATTGCAGTAACTCCTTATCAGAACTAGCATCTTTATTCCTGAGATGTGGAGGTATATATACACCTTTTTCTTCCTAAAATGGTACAGAATTGGAGATTCAAAGATTTTATTGTTAGAGAAAATAGCAAGTTTACAAAATTGTATGGTTCTTACAGAACGGCTACTAGTTCACCTTCGACAGTATGATTGTTACAAGTATTTCTATAGTATAGCATGTGCTATTAAAACAATTTGTATTTGAGTCGGAACAGTGTGGACATTGGTCTATATGTACGTTAAAAACAACTTTGTCAATTCTCAAGAGCAGTTATAGGTAGTTAAAAAGAACAAATGAAACAAAAATGAATGAATAAAAAAAAGGAAAAACATGTTACAAATGGTTATTCTCACCTTTATGATATTCCCATCTTTATCTCTTTTTCTACCATAAATATCTTCCCAAATGTCTGGTTTTTCATTCTTTTCTGTTTTATTATCAGTGAGTTCATCACCGGAAAAGTCATCTAAGTCATCATCACCAGACAAATGGGAAACCTCATCTTCACTGATCATTTTATTTAAATCGTCTTCCGAAATCACTTTCTCTTTTGTAATGGATTTATTATTTTTATCATTTGTCATACTACCTTTATTTGAAACTGTTTCTTTGCCAGCTAACTGCTTTTTATTTTTTTTTGATTTTGCCAAACAATTTTCTTCTACATCTGAATTATCTAATATATCTTTACTATCATCACTTATTCTATTATCCTTATTAACATCAGGAAATTTAGTTTTAATCCTTGCCTTAACATTTGACCTTTCTACCTCATCGGGTTCATCACTCATCTCATTACTTAAATCTTCGTCATATTCATTTATATCATTATCAAATTCTTCAGCATCTGTATCATTATCATCATTGTCAGACTCAGTACACCTTGAATTATCGTCATCTGAATCATCAATGTTCCTTTTGTCACCTTTGCTATGCTTTGTTTTTTTGACACTTACTTCCTTTTCACTATCAAGTACTTTGCCAGTTACTACAGCTAAATCATCTTCAAAATCGGAGTCACCTTCTACATTTGCTAGGTGCTTTTCAGCAGCCACTATTTGTTCTGTAGATGCTCTATCACATATTTCTAAAAGATCTGAATGTGTCCTAAGGATATTGTTGAAAAAAAGTATAATCAATTGTTTTTAAACAAATAAAATACATCAACCAATTCTAACTCTTTTATCTCATAGTAGCTGTTTTATCGCATTAAAAAGTGTTTTCACATATTATAATTAAGAGATATTTGGCACTTGGTGCTTTTTGTCCAGCTCGTTAGTTGCCTGGTGTGATGTTATAGTATAGTTTAGATAATCAAGTTATGAAAAAAACTAAATTTAATAAAAAACTAAAAAGGATACAATTCAATCCATCATCAGCAAACAATTTATTCTTGTTTTTTGATTTCTTAAGACCCAACTGCTTTTCCAATTTCTGTATTATCTTGTCCTCATCCTCATTGGATTTCATTAGGATCTTCCTTCTCTGTTTCTCCATCTTAGACTTCAGATTTTCTTCATCTTTTTTCTCTTTTATCTGTTGTCTGATTAGTATATCTTGGACTGATAGCTGTTGTTTAGATTTTTTAGGCTGTGAATTAAAAATTCAGATTCAAATAATTTGAATATTAACTTTGGTGCTAATTTTTGTGTATTTAAACTTCTATAATTCTAAATATGTACAGTGTTGGCTATAATATGAAATCTAATTTACTGCTACATACGTCATTACTAATATCTGTAATAGTATCATTGGGTTTTGGGTAAAAGATAATAGATAATGTTTCATACATAAAATATTATTCCCTACATTGGTCCTTGAAATATAGGCTATTGTATGAAAATATGTGTTCTTATCTTTAATCCTTATTAAAACCATAGCTTAATAAACAAAATCTATAGACTCATACCTTTCTTGGCTTTAACTACTAGAATAATAGACCTTTTGTATTATGTCTGCATGAATATTATTTTTGATTGGTTTGCAAATTTGGAGTTCATATTCTTTACCTTATGCTCTTTACTGACATCGCCATCTTCGGCAGGTCTTTTCACAAACCTCCCCGGTGTAAATTCTGGTTGCTTTCGATCTTCTTTCTTTTTTAAATAGTGTTCTTGCCTATTTTTCTTTTTCTGCCGTCTCTTTTCTTTTCTTAGAGCTTTTCGCGTGTTGGGAAAAGTAGGACGAGGCACAGCTTTGCTTTTCTTCATTTTAAGTTTTTTTTTAGGATCTCATTAGGGTTTAAAACAGATATTTCTTAGTTTCAAAATATTATAGGTTAGTTCATTCACAACTTTTGGTCGTGAATATGACAGCAATGACAGTTTTCGTTGGTTGGTTCTGTCAGTTGTGACTGCCAACTGCCAAAGTCTAGTGTGTCTAATTGTTAAAAGCAAATGTTCAAAAAACTCCCCGTTTTTGATTCAATATGTCTGTATATTTAATACAAATTGTTATATTATTACATCGTTTTAGGAAAACGATTAGTAGAAGTAAATTTTCTTACCTTAAAAAAAATATTATTGCAATATATTACATTGCAATATGACTTCCTTTTTATTTTTATTGGTAGCAGCCCCAAATCTAAGGTCAAAAAATTTTCACATTGTCAGATTAACTGTCTGTCTTTCATTCTTCAGCTAAAATTAAAATTAATGAAACAGTGTTGACTAGTGTAGTATTTCTCAGTTCATGATTTTCTTAAATATCGTATCGGCGTAATTTTGACGAGCATCTGCTTAGTGGCAGGAGCTTTGTGTTTTTTTGTGATAACCTATTATTTTTTTATACGGCATGATGGTAGAAGGTTCGGCATTTACTCGCAATGATGTGTTCCAAATGGCAATACGTGTGGCATTCGTGTCTGCTGTGACTTACTTCTCTATAAAATGGCTGGTGAACCAGATAGATCCCACGTCCAAAAGCCGCAAGAAGGCAGAGGAGCGGGCGCGGGAACAGTTACGCAAGTATGCATCAATGTATTGATCGTGAACTCCGAGCTTCGCGACAGGGGCCTTCCTTTATTTCAATCTCATCGTATTTGACTGATATTCGTTTTGCTTACAGCCAGTATGTGCGTTATTGTTTTGACATCATTACATCATCAAATAATGTTGTTGGTATTCAACAAACAATGTTTATAAGACTGTTGAAGGTTTTTATTATCAAATAGGCTTGCTACGAGCTCACTTGATGGTAAGCAGGGTGCAGCCTAGGATGCAACATGCTTCCCAAAAATGTGCGTTTAGTCTCCCCTATTACATGATATGTTCATTTAAAATAAACAAGATATTAGATAAATATAGGGCAGTACCAGTTAGAATATTATACTGAATATTTTAATTTTATATTACGAATCACATTTTCTGTGTGAAGCAAAACATATCAAATCGTTAATCCAATATGTAAAACTTGCAAAAGTAATTTTTTTTGTCACATTTTTGTACATATGATTACACTCATCGAGGCCATAAATATATGTTTATTTCTCTTTTCCTTATTTCACTTATAAACACTAAGAATGTTCCTACAGCAGGGGAGGTACCTTGACATACTCTATCTACTTGATTCACTCTATTTCTTGCAATACTGAACATTATTCTAATTCACCGGCCTATTCCTAAATAAGGTTCTCAAAGTTACAATTTTAAAATGACTATCTCTATTGTTTTGGTTATGGAATGTATCATTATATTCAACTGGGCATGTAATTCAACTATGCACCAAACAAAATTTTGTATAAATAACAACTATTCATAATTCATGCTGAAGATGCCATTGGCATACATACAGTGACATATTTAGCTTATTTCATTAAGTTTAGCCTTTAATTTGAATACAGCATTTCATAGGATAGATATAATTGTTAAAAGTCATTGCCGTATTTGTCTCTTAATTTTCCTCATCTTTAACTCCTACAGTGTGCTCAAATTTTACTTTTCATTGTCGTTTTTTCATGCTATGGCTCAGTAAATGTTATGTAGATGAGTAATCCCCAAGCAAATTGTATAGTTCTTGCATGCATGCGTTAAGGATGTCTTGCAGAGCCGGGCTCGGCGGCAAGCACTCCCTCGCCCTGGACAAGCTCACCGATCACGAAATGATCATCGCGTCACAGTTGGTGGTACCTGACGAGATCAATGTAAGTATTTTATTTATAACACTAACTTTGCATGCTGATCCATTGTTCTAATATACACTGTTAATATTAAATTGTATACAGATGATATATGTAATAATCATAATTGGGACAATTTCGGTCATGGCTGATTCCAAATTAGGCAATTAAATGCCTGTGTTATGGTAACTGGCCAGCAGATGAACAAACAAACATACATACAATATAATACTTACATAGATATTGTTTTATTACTGCCAGACCCAGACCAAACATGTACTCATCACATAAATGTTTGTTCTGGATGGGAATCGAACCCACAATCTCTGGTTTTGTATTCAGGGTCTCGAAACACTCCACCACAAAACCAGTCATGTTTGAGTTAAATGTACCACAAGTATTATGTAATCCGAGTTGCACTTACATAACCATAGAAGAGTGCTTATTGTCTGTGGTTAGATATTCTATTAAATAAATAGGCACTGCCCACCCGTGGCTTGAGCTCAGTACAAAAAAATGTTATACAGATAAATATAAAAGTTCTTTTTTATTATCTATCTGCTACTTAATGAGTTCTTTTTTACTGTTTCTCTGTTTTAACCAGGATTCCTCTTAGAGTTGGATGGATTAATTAGGGTTGTAGTCAACCATGCAATGTGCAATGTAAACCATGTTCAATCAAATGTATATATGAATCTCTAGAAAGGAAAGTGGTCATTATGTATATTTTACAAAACAACCCCACTCACTTTAACGGTCAAATTTGAAAAATTCGACGTTTAAATGTTAACAAACCGATTTTGTAAATTAAACTTAATGGGGTTAACAAAAACGTGTGCATTGTGCGCCAATTGCCTTCGTCCGGAGGCCAGAGTATCCTTAAATTGAGGGTGTACATGGATAAATCTGGATCAATCCGGACACATTTAGTGATCTGGAAAGATGCAGACACTAATTTGCTACACATTTCGTCACATTGTAATATTAGTATAGAGTATAGGTTCTCAAACTTATTTTGTCTACTGCCCACTTTGAGAATTGATTATTGCATTGCATCACCTCCGAATTATTGTCCTCTAGTTATACTGTTTAAGGCGCCCGTGAAAGCCTTCAACGCCCACAAGGGGACAAGTAAGACTGATAAAGAGCAATGATAAGATTGGAACTTTCCAATATATGTTTCCAGGTGAATTGGAAGGACATCGCGGGCTTGGACCATTTGATACAAGAGCTCCGGGAGACCGTGATCCTGCCGATACAGAAGCGGGAACTATTTGCAGACAGTCGGCTCACGCAGCCGCCCAAAGGAGTACTGCTGCATGGCCCTCCAGGTAAGCATACTTGGCGGTTTGTATTTCTCAACCATTCATTAGTTTACTTCTTGAACCGGGTCTCCTCTCATAGTGCGAGTGTTTTACGCAACAGTCTACCACTCTGGCCAAGTGCATATTGGCCGATTTCATACACCTCAGAAGCATTATAATTTTTTATAACATCTCTAAGGTGTGCAGATTTCCTCGCGATATTTTCCTTCACCGTTGTAGCGAGTGATATTTAAAATTTTAATTGTTGAATCCAGATATGATCCCAGATCGCTCGACAAGAGTAGACGGTTGAAATCGAAACCACTAGGCTATCACTGCTCGCACCCTAGTAGTGGTAGACACAATCGAAATTGCTTTTTTGAGTTGTTCTAAGATAAAAACATAACTGCGACGCGTCTTAATGTCTTCTTGCGTGTGATTGCAGGTTGCGGCAAAACTCTGATAGCGAAGGCGACGGCGAAGGAAGCCAACATGAGCTTCATCAACCTCGACGTATCGCTTCTCACCGACAAATGGTACGGCGAGACGCAGAAGTTGGCCGCCGCGGTGTTCAGCCTCGCCGTCAAGCTACAGCCTTGCATCGTGTTCATTGGTACGCATACTTGTAGCAGCACTGTACATTGCTTCTGTTTGTGTATTTATATTTCAAGCCTTTGATTATTCCCCCATGTGGTTTCACATGAAAAAGTAACATTATGGGGTATCCTAAGGTGTTCAAATTTCTTCCCTCTGTTTTCCTACACCCCTATAGCAGGTGAATATAATTTTAATGATATATCTACTTTAAAAATCAGAGGTCCATGCCAGCATTTGAAGACGGTCACCTGGATTGAGAGACCGAAATACCAAACCACATATCTATCACTATTGTAGTGTGTGATATTGTAACACAAATAATTGCTATAATTAACATTGTTTAGAAGGTTCAAGATTGTCGTGAGACAGGTGGCTGGATCTGAACTCACTGCCAACATTACTTGCAATTGTGTATTGTCCACGTGACATATTCGGAAACGGAACACAATATTAATATGTATTAGACATTGTTCAATAAATCTTTTAAAATAATGATATGTCTTAAAGTCTTTCTTAGTAGTATGGTAGAAATTGAATATTTCTGCCTATAAAATGCTAAAGGTGACTTCCCAGAGTGCGTGATTCTGCGTACTATTATTATTCTGGATATATTATTTATTACACAGTAGTGCTATAGCGGTGTCGGGATTCGATGCCATTTTTACATTTCAAAATGCAAAGTGAAGTTGACAAATCTCTGCGAAGATTCCGTAATATCACGGACCGTGGGAAACTACCTTTAGACTTGAGATCTAAACGGCACTTGTGTGTTGCGACAGACGAGATCGAGTCGTTCCTGCGCACGCGCACGGCGCACGACCACGAGGCCACCGCCATGATGAAGACGCAGTTCATGTCGCTGTGGGACGGGCTCATCACCGACCCCGGCTGCACCGTCATCATCATGGGTAACTCGCCAGTCACACGACTGGCAACCGAAATGCATATTTCCTTAAACGAAATCAGTAGGCATCTGTGTATAACCGACTCAACATGGTGTTGCCAGTTTAATAATGATGAAAACTTGTTTGATGTCTGGTTGCTAAACCTAGCTAGAAATGTAGGTACGTAAGTAACAGCATCGACTGACTAGTTTTACCGACTGTAGACATAAATGCTAGATTTTCAAGTTCTTTGACGGCATGTTCATGTTTCGATACATTAAATTTTCGACTGTGCAAAATCAGATGTATGACAGTAACACGGCATAGCGCACAGATGCTACATTTTTTAAAACTTAATAGACATAAACGTATACATGCGTCCAGGAGCCACCAACCGGCCGCAGGACCTGGACAAGGCGATCCAGCGCCGCATGCCGGCCACCTTCCACGTGCCGATGCCCAACGAGAGCCAGCGCGAGCGCATCCTGCAGCTCATCCTGCGCTCCGAGCCGGTCGCCGCCGATGTGAGTCATGTTATCGCGACGAGGGTAAACAGGCCAAAAATGGTCGCGTCCATTAAATAAAACAATTTGACTTTAACACCTATATTTTACCAATGAAAGATATTTTCGGGCGTGGTTTCTTCCGGCGCCTGTCCGATTTGATGACTACAATACCAACGAGGCGTGCGTTCAATGTTCAGATCGAGTACAAGCGGCTGGCGGCCAGCACGGAGGGCTTCTCCGGCTCGGACCTGCACGAGCTGTGTCGGCAGGCGGCCGTGTACCGCGTGCGCGACATGGCGCGCGACGAGATCGCCCGCCAAGATTCCAGGGTCGGTCTTTTTCTATAACGAATGACAATAATTACTGGGGACAATTCCACGCACGACTCCATTATGCACGCACGATTCCAAATGACGCAATTAAATGCATATAAATATATATACATATATATACATATATATATATACATATA
>DWDX01003693.1:0-12732 GCA_018245675.1 Agara michaeli
CATTGACTCAGGATTCATATCAATTATCTTGTTATGTCGATTGAGTATAAAACTGTATTTAATAATTGTCATCAATAAATAAAAGAGATTTGCGTTCTATACTTTAACCTAACTCTGAGCATATTATGCGTGTATGTTACATATAGGCGTAACTTGGCTGAATTGCTATGAATAAGTAATAGTATTTGACAATGATTCGAAATTTTTGTAACGCACCTGTCATGCAAATCAAACAGGCGTTTCTTTCAGATCTTACAGCTCTGTAAATAAATTAAATCATATACCTCTGTCAAAAGAATCGCATATTTAAGAGAGTACCGTACCTATTAATTGCTTATAAATAGACTCGAGTTGTGGGCGTACACGATTTAACGGTGGCCGTGTTTTACAGAAAGAACGAGCAATTTGCGTGGGCGGATGTCTAAACAATTTTCTTTATTCACCGCTATCTAAATGTGCTCATTATATGGAATATATTTTTGTCACAAAATCGAGACGTTGACGTCAGTACCCTTGTTCCATATTTATATTGATTGAATATTACATGAGTAAGTAATTGTATTCTTTTACTTTGTATCTATTAATCTATGCGTGTATAAAAAGTTGATATTGGGTATATTCTGGGTATAAATGTGATAAATTTTTGAATAATCTAAGATATATGTACCATTTTTTTACGCCAACTATTTCGCATTTCATTTAATGAATTTGAATACTCTTGATATTTGTTTATTACTTGCAATGGATAATTCCAAGAAATCCATACTGAAATCTGTTGCGAGAGTGAGAGTAGAGAGTAGAGAGAGCGAGAGTGGGAGTAGAGAGTAGAGAGTGCGAGTAGAGAGTAGAGAGAGCGATAGGGAGAGTAATCGGACAGCTGATTTTTTAAAATCGTAACAACAAGTTACCAACCATCTTACAACTTACGCTTTAGATTGAAATATTTATTGCATTTAGAAAAAATATAATATCACACATCTATACTCGTATTATGGTTATTATGGCCCTAAATTAGGCCCTCTTCAATTATCATTAAAGTGCATAAACGAATGAAAAAAAGTGTTTTCAAATTGTAATCATATTTATATCATTATATCTACGATATAAATAATACACTAAATTTAATGATATTTTGTACACTGTATGCAATAGTATAATAATGGAAGCTTAGGGGAACGCGCGAACAGAACGTCTGAGCTTATGGCGTTGATGAACGGTACACGATAAATTGCATATAATACAACTGCATCGTAGCACTCACGTTCATATGGAACGCCGGTAAGTATATGTATATATGTTTATTTCTCACTTCGGATCAGATTGGCGTGTGTTAAGATGTTCCTAAACATTATTATATTCATGCCTTATACTATATTACAGACTGTAACCATAAGCGAGTCTAGCCATTAATAGGCATTAATAATCCTATCACTTTTGATACTAGGTCATGATCAAAACGGATTAACGCGACATTCTGTATTTGGTTATATATCAATTGTAACCAGTAATGAATGTCATTCCACATAACACCTACTATGACAGGGATATAGTTTTGTTCACTTAATTAGCGAAATAGTTGTTTGAACGAGGTAAGACTGGAATATGGGATAGTAAAAGCCCGTTGTTGTTTGAAATAAATTATTATTGACATTATAACATTCTTTGTACAAACAAATTGTCATACCTATATCCCGTGAGGGTTGGTCTGTACTATGAATTTCCGATGACCTAGAGTTTGACGAACTTCTTTCGCTTCAACTATAATCATTGTCAACAAAAAGACTTATGAGCTAGAGGCAGTAGATTATATGCCAAATATAGAAATATAGTTCAATAAAGATGGTTGGGGCTTGGTTCTAATTTATGTATCTTCAAGCGTAACAATACAGTACTTGTAAAATCCATAAACTAAATACAAGCAGTTTTTCAAAAGCATGCGGTGCTCAACGTTCCTTAGAAAATAAATAATACCGTAACGTAAATACCTATAACTATACAAACGAGTAACAGCGAAATCTCTATGTATAATTATTCCATGGGCTGAACGTCGGCTTTGTAAGATCGTCGCTTACAATGTCGGTTATTAAAGTGATTAGAGACAATATCGACTCCACCATAGAGTCCTAATAATACGCTTCATTGCTAATTAATAAGCTCGAATTCGATATCATGATTTAATTCAATGGAGTTTGATAGAGTTATTGTAGATACATGGCACTAATTAAGTCTATACAATTAAGATGAGTCAATGACATCTCAAATATTTTCCTCGGTAATCCTTTTTATAATAGAGCTGTAATGCTTGAATGGTATCTTATGGTTTTAGTTTTAAGGTTACACGGACCGGCTGCTTTTGTTGTGTAGGTGCTTTAATATTCCTTTTAACGCCTACAACGTATCTATGACAGATTGCAAATCTCAAGAACAACTTCAGTCCTTCAAAGGGTTCACTGTACCGAAATATGTATAAAAAATGTACTAAAACTTTTTTATTTTTTAAAAGATTTCTTAAATTTTCTCGTATAACGTTAGACCGCTTTTAAAGGATATAGTGAAATCTTGAGTCCTTTATTAGTTAAGAGAGCACGTCCGCTCCGCTAATCCCTGTTAGTTTACGCTTAAGCATTCAGTTTTCGCAGAGTGACTAACGTACGTGTAGAATTAATCTGTACTGCTTAGTTTCAATAGCTTTCCACATAACTTCTGACAAGTTTTATATAAAACGTTCACTGTTAAACGTATAACTTTTACAATGTTCACGCTTCGTGTAACTCGTGTATTCAACACTAATAGTAATTAACAACATGAACTCGGCGGTTTCCCAACTACTTTGTGTATCCGTTTTTGATATTATACTAAAAGTAGCATTGGTTAGCGGTCTAGTGGTTTAAATTTCACCTTTTATTCCGGAAGTCTGGCGTTTGAAACGTAGCATGTGCGCCTGACTAAAAAAATGTCCTTTTTAAGACTAATAAGCACTTGCTATAATGATGAAGAAAAACATTAAGATAAGACCTGATCAGCTATAAACATGAATACGAAACTAGAAAACTTGTTATCCGTAATATTGTTTAAGGCATGTAAAGTATGCCAACACGCATGCAGTTTTCTTCTCATTTTTAAGAACATCCGGCGCCCAAATGTGGAATACTAAAAGGATTGAAAAAGAACACAATAAAACGGATTGTGTGGTTTTATGAAACCATGGTAAAAGTGAACTATTTTTTCACATTATAGATGTTTAACTAAAAATTTTCGGAATAATATTCCATTAAGGGTATAAAAATCTCTTCATCAATCTTAATTTTATACTTGGAAAATGGGAATGATGAATGATGATGATGAATGACACGGTCAGCTGATGGAACTATAGACGCCGCTATATTGGCCTCGGCTGCTCTGACGAGCGCCTTTCACTTTATCCCTACTCCACGGCTGACCGTCACGCGACATGCCACACACAGACCAAAAAATTTGAGACGATGTAATAAACTTTAATATTTAAAGTGATCTCTTTATATATAACGCTATTATAGATATTAAGAACTTCAATATTTGTCTACTCGACAAAATATATTCTTTACTCCAAATATTTCTTTTTATTCTTATAATATTACTCTCAAAATATTTCTATATTCGTGGTATTGTACAACAAATTGAAGTGTTCACCAATATGATTGTCAATGCACTTACGTCTTTAATAACAGTAATATATTCATATCGATACAATAAATGCGAAAGGAGATCTGTTCGCGATATTTCCACCTCAAAACGGCTGAGTTGATTTCGTTGAAATTTATTATGTTGGCACATTTATCGCGACTGCGAAAGGACATAGGCTACTTAGAATATTTTTTAGATCAATCTAAATAAGTGGAATACGATATGAAAGAACGTGAGGGAATAGTTAAAGTTGCCGCGGGAACGAGCTCCCTGGTGAAACGGTGTAAATAAAAATTTTAGCGACATTTATTATTTTAATACTTATTTGGAGTTTACAAAGTAACAAAGAGAGGCGCCCTTCTAAAGTTAAACGGTTAAGTTATTGGAAGCCCACGGACGTTTGTAAGTAACGTTTCCAATTTATATTTGAAACCTCTATCAGCCTCGCGTCGTTATTGTTTTTTATGCATTGATTGTGATCTAAAGTCTGAATGACTATTGAAATAAATACGCTTGTAACAACACATAAATGCGAAGTACATACAAATTACAAATCGCAAGCGCAATCCGGAAAGTTATCGCGGCGTACATTATCCTCCTTCCGTAATATTATCTACCCAGAGCCAGGAAACACGATTATGGAAATGGTGATGTAGCTACAGTAAAGTGGGATGCCTCAAAGACCTCATTAATTACGTTGTCCGTGTGATTGTCGCCGTTCCCGCGCCCTCGCCTACTGCTGAATTAACTATTTTATCAATTTGCTTTTTTCGGTACTCTCTGTTGTAATAAATAAACAAATCTCATTATAAACATCATGATAATGTGTGTTTATATAAATAAATGAAGAAATAGACGTCTTTGTTCTTAGAAATTCACCACTGTGAAGTTTATTAACAACCGTCTGATATTCATAGCACAGGTTTGCCTAGTTTGAGCGAAATGACCGTGTGTGAAGTTGTTCGAAGTTATTATAATTAAATATGATTAGTGTGAAAAATTGTCGTAAGTTTAGTTCATGTCAGAAGTTTTTGGAAGCCACGTGTGTCAAATGGCTTCACACTTCTCATAGCTGTTACTGTGATTTATTGAATCGCGAAAGTCATTCGAATGTACGCGCAGAAAATGAGAATGAAAGAAGAATGTATCTTATATTAATGGCATTTAATGTTACTTTGTTACTTTTCAAGTTATTTATACTATACACAAAGTTCATTTATTATGACACTACGTTACTTACGTGAATGAAAAAATCTTTATTTGCACAATTATAGATGCATAGAATGATTTTACAGGAATGTTTAGATCAATCTATAAGTATATTGTATATTAACGGTTTATATATTTTACACTAATAATTAAGTTTTTTTAGCACGGTATACAAATGAGAGTTAGAATCAATCTTATAGTCTGTGAATTGCGCAGTGTCTGCCCATTTGATGTGCATTGCAATTATCTGAACGAAAAGTGCTCCAATATAAACATCTGACATATTTGCTTCGAATGTCAGATTGAATTGAATGCGAAATGGAAATAGTATTCGTCTTGTAATCCCTCCTGTAATATGGATGTTCGTAAATCCATATCGGAATTTTTCTGACTTTGCACAGCCTTAGCGCACTGGACGGAGAAACGCTGGCTGGAAAAGAAGAATTTGTATGTTTTTTCTAAACTATGATTTGTAACATATAGATATACATATATAATAAGATGATCGGTGTTTTCATAGACTTGAAATGCCATACCATAACAAATGCCGGCATCTCGAAATCTCCTTTAAAATTCCTTCCCCGTCTCTCCTCCTGTTTACTAGAGTAGTTTGGGGAAGTATCTTCCAGGTCTGCCTGAGTTGTACGAGACATGTGGCCAGCAGTTGGGCATTAAAAGTGTTTCAGCCAAACACTCCGTCGTCCAGGATTTACTGCCGAAAGCATCACAGTGCACCTACTTCTGCTGATAAGCGGCAATCTTTCAGCTATACTTTTACAAGTGAAAGTAAACACTTCCAGGCATAAATAGTACCATCCCACCCGTAAGAACATTTTTTTTTTGACGGTATAATTGGTATCCAATTTCAAAAATATCTCCCACTGCTGTTTTGTTTACATTGTCATTGGATCCCAGATAGATATGATCTATTACCTATTGCACACATCCCTATTGCGTTCAGTTTACGGAAAACTCGACACAGTGTTCTACATCTGTTTGTGGCGCAAAATAGAACGTGAGTAAGTTATCAATCATACGGAATGCGAATGAGGCATTGAATTCAGCATTTTCCATTTCATTGCAATCTGTGTGCAGTGATCATAAAGCGCTTAGAGTTTGAGAATTCCATACAAGCGGCTGCCGCTATATTTCCAGTTGAATGCCAAACGGGTATATATGTTTTCTATTATGTAAACATCATTGATTCAATGCATTTCTGTTTAGTTCGTTCCGGATCAACTTGATGGTTTCATGAAATTTCACATACATTCTTTGATTATCGTCATCAATCTTTTTACCATTCTTCTGTCGAAGATGGGCTTCCACGATCCACAGTCCACAGTCACCTAAGCTGGCCAAGTACGACTGAGTTAGAAAACATATTGCAATACTAAAGACTGCAAGTTTTCTTATTAAGTTTTTCTTTACCGTTATAGCAGGTTTATAAAGTTAGAGGTACGTGCTTGAAGTTCATATCCTAGAGCCTAAAATGTAAAAAATTGGGCTATCGCTGCTATTTATATATTTTTATTATTAGGGACATATAATTAAATTTATCTTCCGCAAAAAGTTTTGTTGGGCTTTACTGAAGTCCATTTACGATCCGATTATCGATATTTGTGTATCTTTGAAACCAGGAGAAGTCTGTGCCTAAGTCTAGTCCCGCTACTTTAATGTGACTTGGTGTTGTTAAGAACTTAATATGGGTTGCTGGACAAGCTGTCGCTGTAACTTAACAAATCATACTAAATGCTTTAGTTTAACGACTGTAATCGAACAATGACGACTTAGGTAGAACGCTTAATGTGTCCTGGAAATACAAAGGATTCATAAAAAGTTTCTTACAGCAACCAAAAAAGAGTTAAAACCTTGTCTCAAAGAATGCGGATTTCTCGAAAGTGGCAACGACCATCATGATCTACGAATTGTGGTCAAAATATTAAGAGATATCAAGCAAATCCAACTGCTTGAAACGATTTAATAGATTAATCTGATGGACAAGCGTAAAAAAAACCAACAGGTTTCCTTCCTTAGGATCAGCCAAATACAAAAGTCATGGATCGGAGCAGGAAATGAAACAAAAAACTCTGTAACGAGGCTTAATTCAACCATTATGTCAAATCAAGGCAGCATATTAAATAAACTATTGTATATTCTATCGCACAGTTCTGCTACCTTTGAATATGTTATTAATACAATTGATGCAATGTTACTGCATGACAAAGTAACTTAGGAGCTTGGCATTACGTAGGCAGTGTGGCGTAACACATCACAGTAGGTACTAATGGTCACTTGATCAATACTGATGCTCAACTCTATATTATGGGTATGTTTCTACTCGTAACACAATTGCAGTGTCATTAATTGGAATTCAAATAATGCAATGGCATTGAGTAAATTTCAAACAATTAACAGTAAGACAGTATTCTTTTTGTTTCCTTTTATTTATTTTATTTGCGTAACTTATATGAATTGCTAATCTCTGAACATAGTTTATAAGTGAACTTTTATTGGTTAGGACGTAATCAGCCCAAAGATTTATGAAACCATTTTGTGTTCTTTAGTACGAACGGTAGCAACAGGTAGATGAAATATACCGATTTGCTGTTTAAGTGATCTTCGGTCACCTCTCAGAGTGGTAATTGGTGCCCGTTAGCTATGGAATCCCGTTGTACTATAGCGATTGTTTGCTTTATAATAAAAATAATGGCAGTGACACATTTTTCACCTTATCTCTTATAATAAAAATTTTATTGTATGTATATTTACGAGTATATGTATGACCGACAAGACGAAGTAGACTATAGATATCAAAATATGACATAATGTTAGCGTGTATATAAAAAAAAATCATTTAGTCGTAATATCATTAGTAATCATCTCAATTATATCGGAAATACAATTTTCTAAAAGCTGCGAACAATTCAGTTTATAAGCTGTTCTATTTAGGGGATCACATTTTAAAACACCTAAACTAAATTTAGTGCTTTATTTTAAAAAATTACACTTACAAGAACCCAAAGCGTTTTAGCGTTAAAAAGGTTAAGCGTCCTTTTACTCGACCTTTATGCGGCGGTAGAAATTCTGAGAATATCTATTTTATTTATAATATTATTAGAACGTTGAAGAGAAATGCTAAATGTTGATTCTTACGTCATAAGTTGAATGCAGACAGATAGGTCACAGGTGAAACTAATGGTTGTAAGTGAATAACGTTTGATTACTGAGCAGGGACCATACTGCTGCAGTGCTGTAGGTGTAGGTAAGTAATGTCAAATTCGCTAATAATGGCTTAGCAGTCAGCACGTTTCTCAGAAGCTTTTAATCGTCGTAACGACTTAACTACTTTTTAACATTAATAGAGCAAGTGACTACTAAGCGCGGTGTTGAAAACTATGTAGGTATATGAAGTGTTTTCAATAGCGTGAGGCCATTTTAATCTCCTACCACAATATGGTTGCGAGCGCTTTAATCGCTGAATTAGTCGGTTCACAATTTTTTATATATCGTTATATAATAATGCCATTGCACAACTTGTGAGCGCTGGGCTTCTGTCGATTAGTTACGTTAAATGAGATGAACTTAAAGTTTATATATTGGACTTTTAATACACTGAAACGTCACACGGTAATTTAAACTGGACCCCCGGCGTAGGTGATTGAAATTCAAACCATTAGTATAATCAATGCTCGTTCTCAGATACCCAAGCAGTGAACAATAAATCGCAGAACCGATACCTCCTATTACATCAACCAATGATAAAATTGTTGTGAGTGTTATACATAAAAACAATTAATTAAAATTAAATCTGCTGAGTTAAATATTTTGTATTGTTATTTGCATAGACTGTGTGACGTCAGCGAAATCTCGAAGGGCTTTGATCAACCGACCTAAAATAACAAGCTTTAACTGGTTAAGGCATTTGCGTTACTACTGACTACTAACTACTGATACATGGAAATACAGTACCTGCATACTTAGGTGACGCATAATGCTCAAAAGCAATGAAAAACGCTCATGAAATCATGAAGTTGCTAGTAAAGCGAGTTGATTGTTGATACGTAATTTGGTTGATTCACGTCCGATACATGAAAAAGGGTAGATGAATATTTATCATGTTACGTATTGGGGAATTGTTTATTGTTTTGACTTTTTAAAAACCGACATAGAGACGAACGAAGTTTTGTTTGTCAGATTTCGAAACAGTGTCTTATAGCCCGCTGTCGCTTGCTGCCGGTCAGACGAGTGGGTTAAGCTTCCATTGGACAAAGTGCGACGGCGCTTAACAAACAAGTAGCTTTAATGTTACTTCCTGAAACGGTCTTTGTTGAAAAGTTTAAAGGACAGTATCGTCAATTTAAAATAGCTTATTCACCCGTAGTTACTACCAGCGTTACGCGCTACAATCAGGTAGAAATTTTACATTATTTAAATTTACAACACAATATTATACAACACATACACTGTCAATAATACGATATGAATTTACACTGCTTTGGTTTATACTTAATTTGGCTATAATTAGCAATAAATCAAACTTGACGCCATTTATTTATTAGGTTATGAAATAATAGACTTCTAAACTATTTACAATTATATCAAAGTACATATGTAACTTCCACATACCACTCTGTAAGTGTTCAGCAGTGACAACAATATTCATTGTAACCCAATCTTAGACAAACTGTACATCACATTATTAATTTTACAACTGTTTGTAGAACAGAACAAATAATTTGAACAGTTTATACGACATTATGTCAAACTGGAAAAACTGGAAAGATAAATAGACAACCGGAAGGAACATAAGGAAATTCTAAATTAATACCTAGTTAAATCCGTTCACACATAAATATAAATAAATTTAGTTAGGAAAGCAAGTGTTACAAGATAGAAAAACATTATTACGCAGTATGTCGTAGATATTTTTTGACTTCTCCTGCAAGAGTTTTGTGTGAACAACCATCACATCTCGCTTTCTCCACGTTACCTGAGTGATTACTGTAGCGATTGTAATGTTTCCTCCCAAGCACACAAACGCTTGTGAAAATTCATCCGAATCGATCATCCATTCAACTACTAATCGTCTTCCAGATGGGTTCATATTACAGATTGTTGGACATTTGTTGGAAATGGAACTGGAACTGTGAAAACCAAGTTAAGAAATCTTAATCAGATTTGTTCCATAACTTAACTGAGGTACTTAGTTGTAGAAGGTCAAGAAAGTGAAAAATCTAACTCAAAGCGTTTGACTAAAGACAGAGTTACCAAATTTATCAGTTAAAGTTAGGTAGTCGTGAGATTTTGAATCTAGAAAACAAGTTGTTATTCGGTTCGAGCGTAATCGGCGGACAAGTCAAACAGTTCCCGAGTTTTCGCTTTCAAACGAATTTTCAGTACTATTACCTGTTATTTTGCTTTGATAAAGTTTTCGAAAATTGCGGAATCGAATAGACCTTGTGATGGTCGAGTCTGTAATAAGAATCTATAATTGGGTATGCAGAGATATATTGGGTACGTTGGGAAATGTCCCGTCCATATGGAGGGCGAAGAGGAATACCTAACTTGAGAATTATCCTCAAGAATGGTTTTCGACATGAAATGGAAATTTTTAACATTAATCCCTCTTAATGTTTCTTACACTTGTCATTTTAAAAGGTTTTTAAAATAAAATTATTTCAAATTGGTTCTTGAGACACTAATCAATTGAAATACTTTTTATTTATTTTCTATTTAGTACACAGTAGTAGTAGTGACGACAGAGAATTATGGACATTGAACAGTTGTACAAGGGCACTACTTATTCCATGCTGAAATATCTTCCAGTAGGCCCGCTGGTGGAAAAGTCAATCGGTGAAACAAAACTAGTGCGTACAATATAAAAAAGAATTTACTCTAAAACAAGCTCTTTTTTTAAAAGCCAAATCGGGTATAGAGATAGAACCGTTTCGAATGCTATTGTAGTTCTAAAATACAATGCCGAATCAATTCTTACATCGGTTAGCACGTTAGTTGCTTTATTCCGGTCTCGCTCGGCGTAGTGGTACCAAATGGAATTCAGCGAAGCTAAAACACATTTGCATTTGCAACTAAATACATATTCCATTATATTAATGTATTTTAACTTTTAGCTTTTATAAATTGACTGACATTTTTTATTCGTTGGCACCCCTGTCTAACATTTTCTCGTTTCTTGGATGATTGAGCTAATTTTACTTAAACTGAAATATAAATGTGAACGAAGATGGTATCCAAAACTGACTGTCTATATTCATTTTACATACAAAATTTAAAAAAAAATGTTAAGACAGCGTACACAGGTAGGTACTGCTTCTTTAAAGAATTCTATTTTCCATTTTAAAATGGTATTATTAGAAGTTTCCAAGAGTTTGTGGAACTTATTCTATTCTCAAAGTTTAAATTTCACTTATTGCAATGAAATCGTACGAGTGTTTCAAGTTTCTCTGTGTTCCATTACGCACAATAAACCTTAGATCCAATTTTAAAATTCCCCGTATGGTTTACTCTGAAAAGATTCCATTGCTTATAGGGCATTATTAAAATCATATTTGTTACTCTAAAATCAGTCTAAGCGTGCGGGCTTTGGGGTTTTAAATTGAGAAATATCGGTGAAGGAAAACATCCTGTTTAAACTTGCGCACCTTAGAGTTCTTCATAATATTAAAGTGTCCGCCAAGCAGCACTGGGCCAGCCTGGTGGACTATGCCTTCCATATTATAAAATAAGAGGAGACACGTCGATCAACAATGAAAATATAATATGTTCGAAAGTCATCTTAAGATTTAGGAGGACTCTACGGTGATTTGCAATAAACTAAATCTGCCGTTATTCTAAGTGAACGTTTTATGTATCTCACCGATTCTCACCAAAGAATTCTGTTCGAATTCACATGGTTATATTACTTGATAACCATTAATAGATTTCACTAGTAACTAAAATATGACCATCAGCATGTCAGATCAAGCCACTACGTTTAATAACCGTGAACAATTCAAAATTCGGTCCCAGCACGAACAGTAAAGCCCAAATAAATGTTTACGATGTGGGCAGTATTTGTCTTCCATGTTCCAAGGCTGTGAGATTCGAATTTTTCATTTTCTTTTCAAAACGACCTTCATGTCACTGCGGATCAGCATTATTAAAAAGAGGCGTCTATTTCACGTAGGCATAAAGTAATTTTACCTTTCTCTCGCGAAAGTAACAAATGACTCTTGAGAAATAATACGAGCCCCGGTGCAATGGTAATCTACCGCAAGACTAATGTTGCAGGCTACGTTTACGATTTATATTTAACGTTTTTATTTCCATTTTATGAGCCTCTTAGTAGCTTATAAAGATTTTTTAAGATTGTTTGTTTTTTCTAGCAATACAGTCGAATATTTTGTGATCTGTTAATACTTTATTGTTTATTAAAAAAAAATCACGTATGAAAATAATATGAAAAGGAAAAGGAAAAATCAAAACGAATAAAGAAACAAAAGAAAATAAAAAATACAAACACAAGCCGCTGATGTTAATATGGGTCTCTTCGAAGCAAAGACGAATAGGCTTTTTCTAGAGAAGTATACAGTAATATTAACTGACAGTCTACCAATGGTCATTTACAGTACTATTGCTTGATTATCGATAAGCTATAAACAGCGATTAACTATTGTTTTTGTATTTAGAAAACCATGAAGTACTTTATTTATTCCTGTCTGGTATCAGTTTCTACATATGAAACACTAGTTGTTAACCCCAGCTTCGCCCGCGTGTTCAAAATATGATAATAATATGAAAATAAAAAAAGTGTAACAAAATAATTTATTTATTGAAGGAAAGCTCTCAAAAAAGAAATAT
>DWDX01003694.1:0-12730 GCA_018245675.1 Agara michaeli
TTAGCGCGTTCAAACAAACAAACAAACAAACAAACAAACAAACAAACTCTTCAGCTTTATAATATTAGTATAGATACTGTTTTTTTTAAACATTAACTCTCATCACTCTGATATTTGTGGCAGGAATCGAACCGCTAGCGCAGCATTCAGGGTCACTAACCACCAGAACACACATCAATATCCGATACGTGACAGCAACAGCACTATTATTCACCGCATTATACGGATTTACGAATTCGTTTTCAAGTTTTGTTTTTTTATGAAGTCATAAATTATCATAGGTTATAGTATTAATCATATCTATAATAACTACATCAGAACGCCTGTCTGCCCAAACACCTCCCGGCGACAGACAGAATATTAATTTTTGACATAGTATACTCGAAATATAGAGATAAATTTTTCAGTAAGTATATTTTAATTTACATTCAAACAGGTATTTAATCTTATTTAACCTTTTTCTAAGTGAGGTAACGAAACATGTATATGAACACATGTGTGATTTTGATGAAAGTAGACAAGGGATAGCTGGTGGAAATTCTTAGTCTGACTATCGCTTTAATAATGACCAAGACTTACGTAAATAAACACACACACACACACACCATACACATACATCAACCCACACGCACACACAAGAGTATTGAGTTAGACTCTGTTGGCGTCATTCAAGACTACGTTGAATAAACACTTTATAGACAAGAGTTCGTCAATCTAAACTACACCACACTCACCATCTGGCAAGCTCAAAGAAAAACTCAAGCTTACTTAAGTCAAAAAAATTAAGTTACATTGTTAAACAGAAGCCTCTGTCTCTGCCTGCTCTGTGGCCGCGGTAATCGCGCAAGCGGCTGACCCATTAAAAGTCTATTATGGTATTTGCATATTTGATAAACAATCGATAAACGTCCCTCGGCCCACGGCGATATTAATTATGAGTCGTATAAGTTACCGGCTTTATCCTCTCGTGCCCTCGTCGGCGAGCGAGCTATAAGCTATGAACGGTAACACTCAACAAATGAACTTGGAATTTGTGACCGTTGATTTGCGATAAGACTTTGGCTATTGACTTGCCTGTTGTAAGACTTATTACACACCAATAAATTGCCACGACCAAGCAATTTGTGACCAATAAGAAGTAAGTTGGCCAGTGACTTACCTGTCACTTAACATACCAGTATTATAACCTGACACCATATTGACATATGTGAACCTGGAATACCAATGACAAGTAACTATTGACTGGCTTACTGGTCTAATCTAAAGGTCAGTAAACCTGATTGCTGAGTCTGGAAGTTTTGGGCTTAATTTCCATCCAGGAAAAATAAATGTATTTTTATCAGCTGTCCGGTTACTATACCACTGGCCAGTATAGTATAAGATGGTCATATGTGAAATGGTGCAACTCTAGATTATTTTTGTTCAACTCACTCGCCATAGTTTACAACCGGCGATAGTACAGGTACCTTATTGATTTTTTCTTCAAATTGCCTTGCTAATACGGTTGAAGGTCGTTCGCTTGATAACGTCATATCAATTTTTATCTGACGTTCGTGAAACAGATTGAACGCCCTACTGTTTAGGGTAGGCATACAAATAATAATGATATTAATAACCCTAGACAGCTGTGAAGTGATAGTTCAAAGGCATTTGATATCCATACTCAAACTCCGAAGAGTGTATGTTGATTCTAAGTCGGGAATAAGTATATTCCTACCGGTAAATATTTCAGTACATCTGAATTTTAAATGTACTGACTGAAATAAAAAGCGTTATACAATAAAAACGCGTATTTTTGCATAGGATATTCATGGTACCATACCAAAAAATAAGGAGATACAATAAAATATATTTTTCTCTTGGTGTCTTATATATTCGAGTAATATTACTGGCCTGTAATATTAGCCGAATTATTCGATTATATATTCGGCTAATATTAGTTTTTAGATTGATTTTTTTTTAAATCCATTTTTATTCGAAATGAAATATATTATAATTGTAAAATCTTGAAATGATTTATACAAGACTGAAAATCACTGTATAGATATCGATTCTAATTAAAAGTTAATAATTAATTTTTTAACAAAAACGGCTCGTATGTCATTAAGTGACTATAATAAAAATGAATAAAATACCATTTCACAACTCGTTACATCAAGCCACAGTTATCTAAAAAGACATTATATTGAATCGATATAATATGTCGTATCGATTCCGAACATCGATTAGTCGTTATATAAAATGGCCGTCGTAAAAGTATAATTGTCAACGCGCTGTATTCGAATAGACCATTAATCGATTTTTTATGTTCGATCCAACGAATACTAACATTGGATAAAGCCTACGTAACGCGTTAATACGGGATAACAAAGTTGCCATTGATTTATAAATAACCAGCTATTGCCTGGAGTTTATTTCATGTAGGAAATTAATTTTCAATAACCACAATGCAATTTTTTGTTTATTAAACAAACGCATGTAAAGTTCCAAGTACCTACCTAACTTCCAAACCGACGGATTTTCATAGAAACTTTCTAGCCCTGTTTAACCCTCTCGGGGGTGAAATTTCCCGAATTCCATCCTACGTGCTCACTTGCACAATATAAAAAATCTATATGCAAATTTTTTGCATTCTAGCGTCAGTGGTTTCGACTGTGCCTTGTACTCTGTCAGACAGTCATTTTCCTGTTTTATGTATAAAAGTAATACAAGTTTAGTTAATTTAAATTCTTTATGGGTGCACTTTTTTTGTTTACGTTGTACAATTATCATAACGACGTGGCCGTTGAATAGATTGTGATTGTTACAGGAAATGTATTCACTTTTAATCTGTTCCTACTTTATTTATTTATCCACAGTTAAGAATAAATTAAGGTTTTACCTGGTTGTTGAATAAATCTGACATTGTGAATTTTAAAAAAAATAAGGTATTTTTGTAAATCGGGAGTCATTATTTTGTTGGTAATTACTTATTTAAGGAAATAACGATTTTAAGTGAGATTGCAAATAAAATTTTATATTCGCCGTATTATAAAAGCAATAACATTCAATGTGGAGGTTTTGAAGGCTCGCGTGTTCTCCGGCCATCATGCTCACAGTTGCCCGCGATCAGCCAAACGAGCGTGGGTGTAGCGCCGATTAATAAAAAACAATAAATCATTGACTATCCTTCCCAAAAAATATATGTAATTGCGGTGCTTGGGAATTTATGGTTGCGTTGGCTTTACCGATGAGTTGAAACTAATCACAGATAATTGGCTATTTTGCATTTTTAACGATTTTTCGTTGACTCGTTAACGATTCGCAAAAATTCCCTTTTACGTGTAAAAAATGCTAGAATTAAACAAAAAATGCATCAATGTCTCTTTGTAATAGTAGTAGTCGTACCACTTAGTTATTAAAATATTTCATAGCTTATAAAACTATAGTTAACCATTCAAAAACGTTACCTGCACTCTTGCAAATTTTAAGACCGTAGTAAAATTTAAATATCTAATATTAACAACTTGCCTAGAATGTTAACTATTCGTGTTAAATTCAATCGTTATCAAAACGACTTCACGGATTCTGACGGTGAATCTATAAATAATTTTGCAAACAAGGAACGAATTGAAAACGTGTTTCATAAAATCACCAAATTTTACGATCAGTTGTAATTACAAACGAACGACTCCACCAGTCCGTGGTTAAATGATTTTTTGTACATCTAATTGTCCTATTAAATTCGTTTGTTATCATATAACATTTTATATTTTTCGTGTATTTTGCCAACGATATTCAATAAAATATTCCATAAAATATTAATTTGTTTCTACTTCACATCCGGCTCGAAGGATCACAACCAAATTCCACTATTAAATGTGTTGAGCAAATCCGTGTTCAGTTTAATTGTAAATGTAATTTTTGATCAAATCACTAGTAGGTTACCATAACAATCGAGCTGTACGTGTACAGATGGTATGCTAAGTATGGCAAGAACAGAATTGGACAAACGGCCATACATAAATTAATAGCCCCAGTAAACTTTACTCGAAAATAAAGGTTGGTTTCTTATTTGGTCGGTTTCAAGATACAAGTCTCACTTATCTACTTAGAGTATTTCAAATATTTTATTATGCAATAAAATAATGCCGCAGTTGCACCATCTAGTAAATAAGCTAATAAGCTTACAAATGCGATTATTATAAAATTACAAACTGCCGATACGTTTTTAATAACCCGTATGAATATTTACGATCGAGATATTTATTGAATGATCACGAATGGAAAATAAAAAGCGACAATCTTTTGAACAGCGCCATAATCGTAAATAATGGAGTTACGAGCTGAATCGTTAAGCAAGGGAAGCCGAACTTGAAGCTAGCTACTAAAGATTATCGTAAACTCACCAGTTATAGATGGCTAACGAGCTGCGACTCCTGGATTCACTTGGAATGCTTAATAACAAACTAGTGAACAAATTAGCAAACTTTATTTTTATAGAGTTACAAAAAGAAATGTTTTTTTTTTGTGAAGAAAACGGCAAAAGCTTCAATGAAAACTATCAGTATGTTTCTAATTAGATTAACTAATAAATTTGCATGAAGATGAAGCATATAGTATTATCGATGGAAATTATAAAGTGGTAATCAAAGAAATTAAACAGCTGGATTTCATGACTTAAACAGATAACGAAGCTGCAAGCAATACACAAAAGATTTGCAAAAGGTGGAATCAATCGACTATAGAATCGATCGACCTAATAAATCAATCGATTCTCAAACGGTTTTCAATGTGACTAAAGAAAAAAATTCTCTGCACTTATTTACCAAGCCATCAACTGTAGTAGAGTAGATATTGAAAAAAGAGAAGATGTCCAAAAATATGTTTCGATAATAAAAATTGACACAATAAAAATATTAATAATACATTGTCTCAATAAACAAAGCATATGGAAATAAACAAATCAATTTTATTAAGGAGATGTCAGAATAACACTTAAAGCTTCTTTAAGATAATATTTAAGCTATAATAGCTTTATAAATATTCAGGAATTAACACAATTCCGGAACGTAAAACATCCTTAACAAAGGTACAAAGTTACACAAGTTCAAGATAAGGGTATAAAGTTACAGAACAGCTATCAAATCCACATAAATGGTTAAGCTCGCATTTAGAACTAACTATTCCACGCACATACCAACAAAGGAATTTTAAGCAATTTACATACATTTGAACGAGGATTAAGGCGAATATGCCATAACTGTTCAAAGAACAGCCGATAGAGATAAAAGGGCAATGTCATCGCGCTCCTTACAAGCAGAAATGGAGTCACAACTCCACTTAACGTTTTATGACGTCATTTATTTTATTTTTATGATCCCAGTTTTTACTACCGATCGCTCTGTATGACGGCTTGCTACGGGTTACATTAATAAGTGAACTTAATACTTAGTTTCTGAAATGAAATTGAAAGTTTACTACCTCTTTGATTCGTTGTCCATTCACTGAATATTATTATCATTGAAAATACAGTGTATTTTGTAAGCTGTAAGTAAGGCTGTTGGTATTAAAAATATATTTCTTACCGGTACGGATTGTGTTTATGGGCCATTTCCATACTCTATACGAATGCATAAGAAAAGTTTTATATGGTTATTTCAACAAACTATTGAACCTTGTAATAATTTTCTTGAAATTTCATATGTACCTACGCTTAGGACTAAAAGAAGGTACACGCCGATTAAAGTTTGACGACATTTTAATACCTTTTCTTAGGGTACATCGAATTGGTGCGTATAACAACATTCATATATATTACCTTTCAAGATGACTTACTACGATGAATGACATTTGACGGATGACCTCGGAACGACTGGATAATCGACTTGATAAGAATAAATAATGTTATGAAACAGACCCAACGTTAATGATGTGCAATGCATCGAACAGAAATTCAGAAATAGTATAATCACCAATATTTTCAAAAACATCGTCAAAGGAAATAGACATGTAAAAATAATGGATGATGAAAGAACGCCAACAAAAAAATATGAGTGTTGATGGATGTAGGTGCCAAAAAACCAAGACTTTCGTACCTCGAACATATAGGTCAAATACTGACTGATGGGGAAATCATTGAATGGGGAATGATTGGAAATATATACGGAGAATGGTTATTTAACACAACGTTGTTTTACAAAACAAAAATATTATCTTTTATTTCCAATACCCAAATAAAACTAAAAAAACACGGCAACATAACATTTAAAATGGAAACATTACCGTATCGCTTCCACCAAAAAAACAGATGCACTTAGGTATAGGGGAATCTAAAAACGGCGGACATGAAACATTAATGATGTCACGAGACAAATGATGTAGACGCTGCAGTATTTGCTGTCAACCGCGAAGGTAATGGACTCGCACCACCAACGAGGGAACGAATACGATAGGTGACAGACACAGTTTTTCATTACAAAGAACTAACAAACTTGTACAAAGCTCATGTTGATAAACATGTAATGGCTACCGGAGAGGAATAATCGATACATTAAGTAACATTTTTCATTTCTCTTCTTTCTAATTATATTTCTAAATCGGATCAGAGTAGCTTCAGGATTGCATAGTACTAATTCTATTTGTAAATTGTTGCTTTGCCTTGACATGGTTATTGTGTGCTAAATACCTATAAGGCGTTCTTCAGAGCGTTGTCAAAATATCATCGCTTAATTGTTGTGTCGTCAATCGTCAGTTGTGGAACACATTCCGTATTCGTCCAGACGCAGTTATTTATAAAATCCGGGAATCAATAACGTCGATAAAATGTGTAAATTTTATTTCGTCCGAAAAAATTTAGTCCAAATTGGTACCAGATTTATGGAATAGCCTCATGAAAAATTCAACTGTCTGACTGCACCGCTAGTGCGGAGTTAGGATTTTTTGTAATGTCGATGTATATTTAATAAAAAGGAAATGACTGACAAGCACGCGGTCCATCAACAACTGTAGCGGACGGAAACGAACGAGTACCTGATGTAAAATATGGCGGCAGCCTGAAAGGCAAACATACCGAACGGGACGATTAAAGGGATTTTGTTGGTGAATTTTAATAGTGCAAATCGCACGGTTCAAAATGTTCTATTTTCAAATTCGCGATTAATAGCGAACGTGAAAATCACTTATACATAAAAACCTAATTTAGAGAAGGCATAATTACACATTTATCTTGGAGAATCATAAAAGCCATTTAAGCCTTAGCTAATTAGTATACCTATATACATTTTATCAATGTAAATAATGAGTACCAATATATTATTGGTTACAACTAAAAATATTACAGAAGAAACTATAGCTCTTTTAGTTTCTTATTCAAAATATAGCTCGTTTGTGTTCTCGTTACAACTTTTAAATAAAACAAATGAAGCAGTAATATTATTCACGTTTAGCGAATAAATAATCGAAAAAATGTCCAAAACGGCGGGTACGTCCTTAAAAACTGCCAGAAACTCTCAATCAAAGGCTTCGGCGAGATCCTAACGAACTTTTTCCCGTCATATTAGATTTATCGACGTATCTGGAGGCGGGCGGACGTCGCGCGATGAAAGATTCATGGGACACAACAGAATCAATGTAGCGGCGACACATTGTTGATAAATGGACGGTATTATATGCAGTTGTTTGCAACTTCCATTCGTATAATTTTAACATTTGAGCGTCCAGGTCGTAACTGAATAATTTCTGTACTTGAAATCGTTATGACCTTGCTTGCTGACATCGTACACTGTTTTAACCGCTGTATTTTTGTTTGCTTCTTACAGAGGAGGCTAGACCGTGGGTTTTTATGTGACGAGAGCGACATTATCGGTGTACATTCGTCCAGTTATTAATAGGTGCTAATGAGAATGTTAGTTGGGCATTATTCATTGGGTACTGCATCACTAGGATTGTTAGTGACAGTCCATTCATGTTAGTCAAACTACAATTAATATTACTTAGTATCTATCTTCTTTTACTCGTAGTAATAACCTCTTTACTTATAACGAAGCCATAAACATAGTTATAATTATTTATTTTATTTAAATTTATCACATTAAACCTCGAATTAATTACTACATCATTATCATTAACACGACAATTAAATAATAAATTACCTTCATTAGACTGGTAATCGTTATCATAATTAATGATTACCTAAAGCATTAAATATAAAGAGGTTTTATTTAATAAAATATTCCTCTTTATTATAAGGAAGTTATGAGAATTATTTTAATTTAGGAGTTATTTAGGTTATTTACGTCAAGCTTAATGATTTATTCCCCCAAATTTGTCATTACCGGCTCATTCCGCTTCACGTAAGTAAACAATTTTGTAGTAACATTACATTCATAGTTCTTAAATTGCTTTTTATATTTTGATATATAGGTTTATTTCTTATAATCGAACCTGTACCATGCCCTGGATGTTACGTTTCTGAGAAACTAATACCTACTAAAAGTATTCCGAAAAATGGTAAGTGCTGTGTGTAGATTAAAATATTTTTACTATACACAAAAATACTCAGCATTTTTGGAGAGAATTCAAGATATCTTGTTCAACGAAATCATTTAACGGTTATACGGTGAAAACGTATCACACCGACTGCCAGATTTACTTTCTTGTATAATGCAATAGTAAGGTATGACCTTTGGTTACGTGAAGTTAATAACAAGTTTTGATTAACAATCTTCGTGCTTTGGAAAGGACGACAACAATCCATCGTTATTATTACTATAATAATAGTCACCTAAACCTGTATATTCTATAGCAGTAATAAACCATGGAAGCGGTAATTTCGCTGTGCGTACAATGAAGATATTAAAATACACAAGAGCCAAACAATGAACACGGAAATACCAACAATAAGGTACTTACGCACAATCCAATATCTTAACTCAACACCAATTTCGTCTCAGCAAACATATTACTTACTACTTTCAGTTGATTTCGTAACCGTTTTCTTAAAAACACACGGACATTTGTCAAGCTTTGGACAGCTAAGTCATTCATCACTTTCCATACTGGCCACTTGACTTGTCAAACGAACGTTACCAGACTCTCTAGCGCCATCTTATTCTCCGATCTTATCGTTACCTGCATCTACCACTGCTGGATTATATTGAGCGTTCACATTCAACTTAATAGGACACCAGCAATGGATATTATCATTAGTGGAAGTGTTCGGATCTGTGCCAAAAAGGTTTTCAGCTTAACGATCGGGGGTGGCTTTGCCGTTACTTTCGGCACGAATTTTTTACACTCGGTCAGCTTTTGATTGATGACTGAAAGGTGTACGGTAATTAGTTGAACAATTAGCGGAATCTTTGTTTTTCGTTTCTCTTGCCGCCAAAACTCAGATTCCATTTTTTACTGCACGTCTTGTTGGTATCGATATGGTGTGTTCCGCGTATATTATTTGGACTTAATTTTATTTTCGCACACCTTGAAAGGCCCGCTAATTGCGCGGTCGAAGGTAAAGGTGTAAAATTTTTTAGCAGTTTTTTTATGCACGAACTTAATAATGTTTTATTTAAGCAAGTAACGGATGGTGACGTAGGCAACCTCAAGGTATGAACATGTGGTTCATGCACACTGTTTTTTCTATTTAATTATATGGTTAACTGGTTGTTGTTAGTTTTGGCTTTTCTTGACCGGGTTGTCCCACCAATTGTCCTAAAATCATCATTCCATTTCCATCATTCCATCATTCCATTTAAATATATTTTCCCAATTATGTATACTAATACCTAAAGCCGTGCGAGCACTAGAGGAAGAGGTACAAAGTGCTATACAATAATTATACACATTATTGACTGAATTGTACAGGATAATTTAGTAGTATTAAACACCGAACGTGTCTGTCTGTATGTAGCAATTACGCTGTCACTTACGACATTAAGTTAAAAAAGCTAACGACTCAAGAGTCATGATTAACGACTGCCGACGTCCGTTCCACATGACTGGCAACTGAACTCGCTTTTCCTTCACACTTGTCTGTCCATCATTCAGCCGCTTTTAAACGTGAAACTTTCTTACTTATAATAACAGTAATGATAATTTTAGCAATCTGGACCAACTACACACGCCTATCGGATTCTGAATTGAGCAAAATGCATGTGTGATGGTAACCCGACGCGCCAAGAATCGAATCCCAGAACCGTGTAATGGGAAGCCAAATTTCAAATCTCCTCAAAAAATTGTGTAGGTACCCTTACTCTAGGGTAGGTACTCTATAAAGAAACTCACTGAAAATCAACTTGTAGATCGCACCTTTATACCCGAACATAATTACCAAACAAATAAGGAGATCATCATCGATGCTTAAATTGTAATCAAACATAAAGACGCTTTCACATTCACCATGGTTACGTCACACGTTTATGCGAGAAAAATGTCGCAAGAATACGTTATGAGCGGTCGAAAGACGCAACAAGCTATTATTGTGACCACACGTTCACGTAAATAAGGACTTTGTGGGTTGTCCTCCTCGTTGCTGGTAGTAGGACGATTTTATTTTTATTCTTTTGATAAATTCCACATAACCAAAATCTCTTCCAAAACACTGTGGCACCCCTTACCTCGTCATCACAATAGGGGTATCCAACTGTTTTAATGCATTCTTAACAAATCCTACCCGCAACCTAATTTCGGTTCTTGTTGCGCGTTTTGGTGCGACTGTTCTAATTATATCGAGTGCTAGAACGTTACTCTGGACAGATTTGTAAATATAATTTGTTAAGTAGCGTGTTTTTAATGAATCAATCCACTTCTGTTCCATAATGCTCTTATTCACTGACAGATTTGTGGAGTATGGAGTGAGGAATAAAAGAGTAACCAGCTTGTGTTGAATAGTGGATTGTCCCGTGCTATTCGCTAATTTGGGCACACTGAGTATGAATAATGCAAGTACACGGGGCGGAGCGCGATAAATAACGATTATAATTTTATCGCGTCGCCGATAAATCGAGCTATCGAGCTGCAGAGCTGCCCGCCGCTTGTAGGTGTTGGTAATTTTCCTTTTGTATGTGTGACACATGGCCCTCGAAAACGGCAAGCTTCATGTCGAGCTTTTGGCGCAACTGGAAAGAATAAAAAAATCGCCTAATTATTATAAGCATTCGGCTATACCAAAACAGTTGAAAAGAAAACGAATATAAAAATAAAGCAGGAAATGTAAAACATTTATAACAAATATATTGTGTAAATATACAAGCTATAGTGATCGATACATATCCAGTCCGGACTATGTCACATTGCAGTGAGAGCAAAGTGATTCAAAATTAGTCAATTGAATGTCTGTGTTATGGTAACCGGACAGTTGATAAACGTACAAAAATACATACGATATAATATTTATATAGATATTTTTATTACGAACAGACACAGAACAAATGCGCTGTACACACAAATGTCTGTCCTGTGTGGGAATCGAACCCACGAACTCCGATTTCGCAGTCAGGGTCTCTAACCACCCGACCACGAGGACATCAACTGGTTATGAAGCTCTCAAAATTCCTTACACTAATGTAATGTAAATGTATCTAGAAAACTCTACAACGTATCGCAATCATTAGGAGTATTTGGTATGGTTGCATGATGATTTCATTCTCTAAGCTCACTGCCACTACTATAGGCCACAAGAATACCATTCCATCACAGACGTAAGCATAGGCTTTAAAAAAATGAACAGTCAAACAAAAAGCTACAGCATTCACCCAACATTGGAACGTAAGAAAATGTTCTCCAACCTTACTGACCGTGTGTTCGTGACATCTTTTATATCAGAATGGTTGAGTTTTTGCTCCATAGCTGAAGTATTTACGGCACCAACTCATAGATTTATGAATGACGGTATCAGGAATGCAATTTAATGGCTTATCCAATACTTGCTTACTCCACTAAGCAATAAGGGTCATTTTTGTCCGCGTTATATTTTGCGATCGTAAATTTGAATTGATTATAAACTTGCTTAACTTTTTGGTATACTATCTTTAAGCGATTATTATTCGAAGTTGTAGTGAAAATATTTGTTATCATTCTCAACGAAAATAATAAAGGTATCGTCTAAATGATGCAAGTTCAGGGTTCGTTAGTGGTTTCACAGCGATTTCATGTATATCCAAAGCTGCCAGATACGACCCTCCGACCAGAAATTACTTAGATCCACTTGCGCTATGGTACCCAAACAGCGCCTAAGCTACATAGTCTTGGTATCCTAGTGTAGTGGTTAGAGAACCTGACCGTTAAGTCGAAGGTCGTGGGTATGATTCTCACCCAGGACATTTTTGCAAGGAGCACATTTTTTACATGAGTTGCCTAATTTCGAATCACTTTATATACCGAAAACACTCGGCCTCGTCATACAAACATTGGTTCAGGATGGGAATCGAACCAACAACCCCACTTGCAACGGTCATGGCCACTAACCATTTAACGAATAAAGGCTAATCGTATTATATCTATCAACTACAATAATGACAGATGTGTAATTTGCATATATGTGGCGCCATCTCTTATTTCAAATTGGAAGTTACAACCGAATGACAAACGATTTTCAACGAACAAACATCAGAGCGAAAACAATAGAAATTTCAAATATAAGTGTTAAAGAATACAAAACTTACTATACGAACTATCTATATAACGAACTAGTTGTTAACCCCGGCTTCGCCCGCGTGTTCAAAATATGATAATAATATGAAAATAAAAAAAG
>DWDX01003695.1:0-12725 GCA_018245675.1 Agara michaeli
AAAACTTTAGAAGCATAGAAACGTAGAAACGTAGAAAACAATGTCTCTTTTTGGTAGAAGTGTGTATGAGACCGTATTTCGCATTAAAAACAAAGAGAATTTTTTCGTTATGGGTACAGCATACCTAATGTTATGAAGTGTCTGATGTGTGTATGTTGGTAAATATTTTAAATAAAAACTTAGGTACACTATCGTCAAATATATAACATTCCTTTTTCTATATTTAACATGTTAAAAATGAACAGCACAAATACACGTTTTAGTAAAATAAAACTGCAAGATATGATAAATCTATGATTTTAAATGTATTCCTCCTTACATTAGGAAGGTAAAAATTAGGTGGAATTTAATGTTTTCCTACGTGGATAATACGTGACTTTAAGACTTGTGATTACAAAACAAGAATTTAGATTAAAAAACGGTGTGAAATTAAGTGCTTTTTCTGGAACATTTGTGGAATATTATCTGCTCGCGCACTTAATGCAATTTGTTTCGGTGTAGTAACTGTAAATCGAATTGCATTAGAAGCGTGATTAATTGATTTAATAATAATCCACCTCGATTGCTCAATATATTGTTTATTTAATAGGAATGTACAAAAAAATTATTTCGGTCCCATCAGTTTTAAATACATTTATACACCATCTTCCAGTTTTTCAAGAAGTCGTCGACACCCAACTCTGTTATCTGTTTCCAACGCAGACTTCATAGCGATCTAAAAAGAGGACATATTGCTGTAAGTGCCTAAATAAAAATCATTAGAACCAGTTTGAAATCTAATGAAAGTTAAATAAATTAGAAAGTTATAAAAGTTATAGATTAGACAAATAACACACATTTTATAAAATAACAGTATGAACCTACATTGTAGCATACCATTAGCTTTTTTAAATATCTTACACTTATATGTATATTTTTGCACTATTTTTATTAAGATACTAGACTAAAAAGAATGTTATCAACAGTTACATAGACTTATACAATAATTGTATTCAATACCGAAGACGACGAGAATTATTATTATTAAACTTTTATTCTAATAACATCTTTATGTCGTCTCATTTATATCGTATATTAAATTATAACATTTCAACGCGATTACGTATGCGAACGTTTATTCGATATGTACATATATTATAATTAGTTTTGTTGTTATTTGACACTCGTTAAGAATTATACTCGAATTTATTCTCTGTTTCTCGCTTAACACTAATTTACTTACAGCAATTTTGTTATTGGAATCTTGTAGTTTTTGAGACAACATCCATAGGTTTGTCGCTAAAGTGGCCATGGGCCCCTCGGCCAGGTCACCCCGACGAATCACTCGCCAAAATACTTCCAGAGCTAAATGGTATTGCTTTCTAGTTTCCTTCACATCTCCTAACACTTTCAGTACCACTAACAGCTCTTGACATATGTTCGTGGAATGTGTCTCTATGCTCTCTATGTACTCTTCTTCAGATCCATATAACTCGTCGTTCGAGAGAACTATGAAAAAAAATAATTATTATAAAAGATGTAAGTAATAATTCTCCTCTGTCACAAATAATGAATAGTGGACAATTTTAATATGAAATAGCGACCCAGTAAGCGCTAACACTTCTATGAAGCAATTTCCTATTACTTCGAGTCTTCGTGTTATCGGCAACGATCGTTTCATTAATATATTCCGATTTTATACATTTGTTTTCTCGTGTAAAATGGAGAACGAGAAGCTATTCGAGTACAAGGAAAAGAAAAAAGCGACTGTACTCCCCGAATCAAATCATACCTCCTTCAATATGATAAGCGTATGTGTCCCGAGTCATCTGACAGAGAAGATCCAAAGTGTGTAGCAATGATGTATAATAGAGAGAGTCAGTCTTCTTCCAATTGATTCGTTCCATCATTTTTATGAAACCGCTAAGTACGTAAGCTTTACAGTTGCTCTCCAAGTTGTCCTGTAATTGTAATATCTATGAATATCAGATCATATACAAAAATTACCCATTATTTAATACCTACTCAGTGGAATGCAGTCTCACTTTAGAAAGAAAATTCAAATCAAAATAAAGTCGCTAAAAGAACTCCGTATAATCATATACTCACAGGAAGAATTAAGAGCGTGGACAATAGATTGCTTATCAAACCGACCACTTTGTAATGTGTAGGTTTGTTTTGGCCGTCTTCTTGTATATAGTGGGGGATGTCTGGCATGAGACCGACTAGGGCTTTAAAATTTGCTTCAGCTGCAAAATTCACAATATAATATGTAAATTATAATAATAGGTGTTTTATATCACGGAACTACAGATTTAAGTAGACTAATTTCTGACAAAAATATGTAGCGATCACACTACAGTCGAACCGCAAAAAGCGTATTTGTGTACCTTGCCCGATGCAGTGGTTGAGTAGAGCCGTCTGTCCGCTGAGTAGATAGAGCAGCGCGCGCGTCAGCGGGCAGCGCAGCGACGGCACCGTCACGAAGCAGTAGGCGGCGCACGCGCGGCGCAGCCCCCCCGCCCGCGCTCCGCCCCCCGCCGCGTGCACCGACAGCGTGTTCACCGCCTGCCCGCACAATAATCCAACTTCGATGTCTACTCGTTACAGTTGTCCATATCGCTCACTGTTGTGAATATTAGCATTTAGATGTAGAAAATTGATTGTATTATGAAAAAATGACAAAGCAAATATACAATGAGAGTGCTGATGGATGTAGGTGCCGAGGGAGACCGACACTGTCCTATCTCGTCGAAATAAGTCAGACCTTGGCTGACGGGGAGTCAAGAATCTTCGAAGCCGACGTGTATGCATGAAGAGAGCGATGATGAATGTAGACAGAGATATTTGGCACTCTGAGCGCCCTGCCCATCCCGTTAGGAACCTGGCGTGATATAAATAATAATAAAAAATTGCGGAAACTTTACTTACATGCACCAAAGTAACAAGTACTGCGTCGAGTTTAATGAAAGCAGCCCGGCATTCCACGTAGAAATTCAATTGTTGTTCGGCATCATCGTTATATTTAACGGCTTGTACAAACTTATTTATCAAATCGGCACATACTTTAGTCTCATCTTCTACAGTGACCGCACTGGAACAATGTGCAACATTTAGAAACGGTGTTACTGAATTTATAAAATAAAATATTACATCTACATGGATATACATTACATACATATTTACATTACATTTACACACATTACAATATCAGTATCAAAATGATTTTCAAAACCAAATTAAATAAGATTTTTTACTTTCATAATTTGTATATATAAAATTTTACACGATTTACTATATATAATAGGCGTATATGTAATTATTGAGGCTAACAAATACCATCACGTAATTCATAAGATTGGAGGCTGAACGGAACAATTCTGTGGCTATTATCCAGATTTATGGATTTTTCTAATTCGTGGTTCTCGCGATAGATCTGTCATTAAGTACCGACACCTACATCATTTATATACCGTCACTTTTCGTAATAAACGACCTATTCCTTGCTGAAAACCTAGTCAAAGATAGGCAAATGCGAAGTATGCGGTAAGAGTTTTAGTTTAAACTATGTTCTGATTTTATTAAGAATATAACGCTTTCGTATGAAATACACTTTGGATGTAAAGCACCACTTAAGGTATATTGCTAGAAATGGGTATTGTTTTGTAGAATGTATGGTATTACAAAAAAAAAATTACGGTGAATTTGTCATTGTTTCCAGCACTAATGAGAAAGTAACTTAGTAGGGAGCAACAAATATTTATCTGTCATCTCACTTGATGGAGTCGTGTAAGATACAACAGAGTCGCATCAGACAGGAGATGACGATGTGGTCCTCCACGTGGAGGGCACCGTACCGCTGGAAGAACGCAGCCAGCACTGTTTTCGCCATCGCCGTGCGCGCGACCGCGCCCTGCACCAGCTCTACCAGGGGCATGAACGCGTCCTATACAACGAAACATTTCCTATTTCAAGGAATTTATACATAAATATGGCCTTGTTGTCTCGCTCGAGTGATTACTGAACTTAAAAATCTCATGTACCTGTACTAATATCATTTCGTTTATATTCTCGAAATTTGAAATAATAACCGGCAATAATTGACGCTATACGAGTACACAGGGATTGTTATAAATGCAGTGTTCATAACAGCCATCAAAAAATTATAAATATTTATAAAATCTTTAGTACTAAGCATTTTAATAATATCCATACAAATCAAACCTCTACATATAAGTTGTACGTATATATTGTAAGTCGTATTTTTATATTCTAAGCGTAATCTTACCATCAGAAATAATTCTTCCACGTCAGGGATCGATTTAAGCATTCTTTTAACGACTGCCTGAATTTGAGACGAATAATCGTCGACAGGCTTCCGACATTTGATCAAGTAACGAATAGTTCCACGTAAGATTATGTTGATGTGTTGAGTCTAAAAGTTATAATTATTTTAATGTTAACTGCTTCCGAAGCTATGATAAACAATGTAATAATATTCCATGTTATGTTAAAAAATGGTAATTTTCAATGCTAAAAAATTATTTAACAACACAGTGTTAAAGAATCGTAACTTAAAACTAAAAGAACTTGAATTTACTTTATTTTAAACTTATAAAATAAACAAAAGTAGCTTTTTAAATTTCAAATCCTATTCAAATTCAAATCTCGTTAAAGTTTATGTAAAAAAAATTACATAGTGCTTGTATTCGCTCCACTAATAGATAACCTTCGGGGGGTAACCAAGTGTTCAGATACCTAATTTATAAACTTCATTTACTAAACATCCTAGGAGTTCAATAAAAAAACCCCGAATAATTACTGTCACTAGTTCTAATGCCACATGCTGCTTAATAATTACAACTTAAATTTCTGCAATATTATAAAGCCAAAATATGTTTATATACACACCGAGAGCTGAGTGCAGATGAACTGTAGCCAAGGTTCCAGGACTTGGAGAAAATCTGCGGTGGAGTACATGTTACTGGCAATCTTCCACCAAGTCTGGCTCAAGGACTCTGACGATAGCTGACGATAGCAATTCGCGTTGCAAAGATGCTCGCCGAGGGATGCTAGTGCGTGGTTTAACATCACTACAAATACGTTATTAACGAAATATAATAAACGCAACATTATTAACATATAATAATTTCATAAGAAAAAGTGTTACATTTAATAAATGCATCTACATTTATGACACACAAATGTTACAATTATTGGCTAGGTATATAATTTTTTATAATGATGCGAACAAAACAAAGGCGACGACGCATTTCCGGTATTACTACTGCTACATAATTAAGACGACCGATCTCCTCAAATCGATTCACTTATAGTGGACTTGAGCGTTGTACACGAAAATAATTTAATTACTGAATATCAGTGTACCATTTTAGTTTTATAGAAATGTTCCATTCGATAAATATTGTAACGTAGTACGATATCAAATATTATAGCATTTAAGAAACTAATATTTCATCATGGCTAAAAGGGACAAGACATGACATGATTATTTTTCTAACATTACAAAACACCAGAATCATATTGTAAATATTAATAAATAATTACATAATTGAGGCGAACATGACCACTTACCCATTTTATCTGCAGACTTTTGAATCATTCCCAATATCTCATTTGATTTCTTTATAATACTCTCGGAGTCGAATGCCGATATGACACAACACAAAAATAATTCGCTAAAAAGAAGGCAATAGTCATAAGGAATTAGAAACAACACCTATCGTGTTTGATATAAGAAATGATTGATATATCGTTTTCAGGTGATGTTACTCACTTGTTTTCCATTTCCTCGCACTGCCCAAGAAATTCTTCTAATAGGCTTAGTTTGCATTTACTGGAATTTAGAGTTCCATAAAGCAACCAGTCCAGCGCTGGGACATAAAGACTCAAATACTGGTCAAGAGTCAAGAGCTGTGTGTTTGATTTTTTAATTATCATAGGATGATATATCTAAAACATTGCAAATGTACCATATATGATGTGAGTGAAACTAACAAATAACGAAAAAATCACTGTAATTTTGATAAAACCGATGCTGTAATTACAGCAAACTAATGTAAGTAAGGTTAGGCTAAGTCTTTATAAATAAATTAATTAATTAATTAAAAAAGTTTATATTCCTGTAAATAAACAATGAAATACCTGTTGATAATCTATGAGAAATTCCTGTAAGTTCTCATAAAAATACTCCTCACTTTCTTTGCCCAGTAATTTAGATGCAACATTACACAGGTAGACTCGCAAATACATGGCGACCAATGGGTTACCAATTCCCCTGATCATTGTTGTGAGTCTTCCAATGGTTGGTCTGATCTCATCCTTAGATATAAATACATAGCATTTTAGCAATGACATCTCCATATAGAGGCGTGGCAACAGTTCTCTGATTGAAGCCATTTTAAACATCCAATTCTGACATGTTTCCTTTGCTGCTTCTGGGATCTGTTTTGGGTCTATATCCTGGATGCGGCTTACATCTGCACTTCTGTATTATACAATTAAATATCAATAGGTACATTTACTTCAGCCAAACAAAATTTTGTCTATTACATATATATTGGGTGAACTGGAAGATAACGCCACGAGGCATTGCAATGCCAAGTCCACCCATTGTACATCTTAGGTTTAGGTATAAAAATAAAATGTAAATAAATATATATTGTTTCGAAAAGGTGTTTTTGTGGGTGCGTGAGATCTTCGTCAATTCTTTATTAAATATCATTTTAACGCTAATTCACCAAACATGATGAACATCATGTTTTCATTACAAAAACATTTTTTTTTGCATACAACCCGGTGATGGAATCTGTTGACAACTGACTGACTACAGTTTTCAGACTCTTAGATAAATTATTTAAATTAGCTGAATAAAAAAGGTAAATATGTACTTATATTGTATGTAAGTATATAATTAAAAAAATCTTCACAAAACGTATAATAAGCTAACTTTTTGGTTCAAAAAAGGAATTATCTATAAATTCAGCAATGTTGCCTGTCCGTGAGTTTGTAGGAGGCGCTATTTATTGACAACATATTGTAACAAACAAGACAGTTGTCAAAACAGAAATAATAAAGACAAACTTAATCTTTGCATAAATTAAATATTTACTTACGTAAGGACTTCTAACTCTATTTGCATTATCGTTAAATGGGTACCCTTGAATATTAAATATTATATTTATTCCAACATTTTATCAGAATTTTTTAGCAATATTGATTTGTAAAATAAACAATTTTAAAAACACCATTTCGATTCTGTCAGTCATTATTATATTGTGCGAAAATTTGCACAGGTCAGCGAGTAAATATATATTGGATTGTACATTACGATAGCCAGTACATAAACTTACCCAAAACTTTTTGTCTTCAATCTGTCAAATACCAAATTACCAAAATTATCAAGTATGTCACTAATTAGAACAAACTTGCTGGGGTAAAACTGCATAACATTTATATCAGATAGTAACTTTGAACACTGTATTCCTATTTTAAACGCTTTTACCCTTTGCTCAGAACTCCAGGCCTGTAAATTATGTAGTTATAAAAAATTGTATATGGAATACAATCGCTGAAATAAGTGACCAGCTTTAGTTAGGTTTGGATCTCTTGTCCTGAGTACTCATGTTTAAATGCTTATAGTCCACTTAGAATGTTTTTTTAAAAATATAACTGACTATGGAATGTCTTATATTTTATGTTAAATGTTATGTTCAGATGTATAATGGCAGAAAATTCTAAAAGAAATAGACAAATCGGCGTCTGCTCACTGCTGCACACATGCTACTGAATAAAATCAGCTTAGTTACTGTGGGTTAATAAAATGTAATTATTTTAGGAAATCAACTTCTTTCATTACCTCGATCAATTTCTCTTTTATTACTTTTGAATGACTATCAAAATTTAAACCCTGCTCAAATTATTCTACTCTAACACGTTTGCTTGGTGCGGTACAACTTACACACATATTTCAACTGGGAAATTGTTAATAACAATATTCATTTTAGTTTTCACCATACGTTTACCTGTTGTATGTAAAGGTATGCTAGTCGAGACAATCAGTGTTCTCAAAATCCGTTTCTCCATACTCATTGCTGTTCAATTCACATAAAAAACAATACCTTTTTTATTTCATCACCAAGCACATGGATTTTTGTAACAAATTCCTGTTGACTTAGTCCCATTGTTTTCCTTACAGAGGTCTCATCAAAATCGTCCAACTGCTCTAGTCTATGCTTAACTTTCTCATTCAAATTAGATACCTGCCTTATAAATGCTGAAAATGAACTAACTTAAAATAAAATAACAGAAAGAAAAAAAAACTGTTAGTAAATTATCTCCAGAAATATGAAATATAAAAGCATTTAATAAATTTATAGACAGAAGGGTGCAGTACATTTAAGTATTGTGAAGTAAAGAATTCGATATGTTACATGTTTTATTACTTGACTGATTAAATTCAATTAACATTAACGCCAAGATTAGCAGCACTGTATGATATTGTAGAAGTGCATTAAACCCTAGATGCTAACACAAGTCTTTTTAGCTGCAGCTATATGATTTCTATGGCTTTATCCAGCTCAGTTTGATTTAATATACTGCTTATAATGTTTATTAAGAAGTTTGGTGTTATGCTGTAAGAATAACCTTTTTCTCCTCCAGGTAAAAAACTACTGACAATAGTTAGTTTTTCTCCAGTAGTATATTTGTTTAGTATAAATGTCCGTTTTGAACTCCATGCTTTTGCATAATTCATAGAACCATGGTCAACTTGTAATAAGACACTGTCCTGTAATATAAGTGATAATACAAAATATAAATTTTTCATTTAAGTTCCATGACAAATTAGAGAAGCAAATAATAAAAGAACATTATTACAGAGAAAATCTTTAATTTTGACATAAATTTAAATTTGATCAAGGGTTTGTCGGATTAATTCAACACTAAAAACAATATTTTGTTTATCACCTATCCACTGACAATAACACATTCTAGGTAGTGTTGGAAACAATAGCTGTATTATGTCATAATATTATAATACTGACCTCCTCCTGATTCATTTGTTCAAACCTCAATAAAGGATCTAACTCTTCAAAAGGTGAACTCCATTTTTGTAGGCTCTCAACAAAATTTTTGTTTGCACTGATTTTCTGAAATAATTAATATAAATATCGTTCAAAATAATTCTTGATATATGCTACAGTTAAATTGATATATGATATTTCTTAAAAGTCACAAATATATGGATTTAATGTTTTTTTTTTTATATTAAAGTAGGCATAAATTTCAATAAATATTAAGAGATTGCACTAGCCCATGACACAACTTATGTGAAGCCAATTGAAGACAGGCACTATGTCCCTCTATGTATGTATTGAAATTATGACCAGTGTACAGTAGGGTGCTGTGGTGGAATAACCTCTTAGTCTTACTAACTCCTCATTAAAATGGAATCTGGTATGTGCTAGCGTCTTCAAACATTGATGAAAAAAATGTTTTATAGATAAAAATAAACACTGATAGTAACTAATACACATATACCGAAATAATATCACACCTATTTCAGACATAGGTGTGCAGAGGCTGCTAAAATCCACCAGCTGCAGTCTTGCCAAACTTCTAACACCTCTTTTAAAATTATCAGTCATAGTCAAGTATAAGAGCCCTCCTGATGTCATTTTTTACAACAAACCCAATTTAATTGATGTGTGTGTGACTATATCTAATTCTGTCAATTGTATCATTTACACCCTGAAAGCACTTCCTTAAAAATCTATTTAGGTATTGGACACTGATTCATCTTTTCTGCACCCACTAACCTCCAACACCCTTTATTACCAGCTTCACTCGGATTTTGTTATCTGCATCGGGGTTTTCAATCCTTTTAATAAAGTAGGAACAACAATAATAAAATTAATAAACCCTATATTTACATACTTACGGTGCTAATTACTTCAGTTTTTAGTGGGTGGGAACAGACTTCTATGCTTGGGTAATAGTAATTATCACGCTTTGGATTTTTAACAGAACTCCTGAAAATAATTAATTGTAATAATACTGATATACTTAGTAATATATTGCTGGACAAACATGTTTAACTAGTATAACATAGAAATATACCATTTATAATACACGGGCATTGCAAGTTTGTTAACTTGAAAGCACTCTTAAAAGCTTAACGAGAAATATATTATGCTGTATTTAATTATGTCAGGTACTTAGTATTTCATAGCAAAACCAACGGCACTTTATGTAGAGTGTAGACTATGTAGACCATTTGAATTGATTTTTGAGATATTAATTACGACAGTTTGACATGCAGTGACAATGACAGTTAAACATTATATTTTCACAACGTCGTGATGGCAAAAAAATAACAAAATATATACTTAAATAATTAATCTTTATATATATTTATTTATATGTTAGTTGTTATCTATGATTAGTTCTTTAGTTCTTTAGCATAGCTTATTAAAGGGTGGATTTTCATTTTAAATTTACATGTAAATCACAAAAATATGCTATAAATCGCGTGGTTTTTAAAAAACAAACTACTTTATACTTTTAAACTGAGAATTTATTGATACATTTTTACAAACTTCGATAAAATAAAAAATTGAGCTGAGGTCAATGATAATGCCTTTGAACACTTTGAAAGAATAATATTCATGTAAATGACAAGGCGAGGAGGTGAATGATAATCAAAAAGATTAATTTATAATCATTAATTTTAAGAACAATTATAGGAACAGCAAAAATTTAATAACAAAGGAGATGTAAATTTCTTATGACTTTATTTATATCAGTCTGGATAAGTAGCCATGTACCTTGTATAGATGCTTATTTAAACAATGAAATTTCATAGCAGGAAGGGGATGTTCGAACAAAATTACAGTTCTCTTCGTAATATCGTTGAGCAGTATCTGGCAATAGGTCAGAAGATTTTCTGCGATCATGGGAATTTGGAACAACCAATTTCGTCTGTTTGAAAGTTAAAGAGGCATGGCAGTTTTTGATTAAAGTGTATCCATATAATATTTTACCAATCTAAGATGCAATGCTTCCCGCATTTAAATAAACGGTACCCAAAACATATACAGAGATATTAGTAATTATGTTATTTGGTGTGGGGACGGCATTAGTCATATTTTCTCCTATTGCTCAAATTCTCTGATGATGACACCAATGATGAATAACTTCAATTAATAATTTAACCATGTTTTGTTATATAGTCAACACTATTCTATTTAGGAACTGATAGCAAATGTTAATTGTGTTACACTGTGTTTAATCCCGTCTCTTCTAATTCCTTGAGATCACTATTCAGGGCATAACATCTTAGTTTTTCGATATCATTCTTAAAGTGTCTTGGGTAGTAAAAAAAATAATGTAATCATTGGTTTTTGGAAATTCAATTTTTGCACGAATAAAATATAGTAATAAATATTGTGGTTTAAAACGATTAGATGATCCTGTTGAATCAAATAAAAAATAGTAATCCTGTAAAAGATTTTATTAATATTTCAAACACAATTTGCTATGTACAAATTACTTTGTAAAAATATTTATTTTTGTCTTATTACAATAATGATTTATGTTATAGGCAACACTAGATGTATATAATTGTAAAAAATATATAATGAAAATTATTATGATAACATAATTCATTGCCATTTAAAACAATAAGTACATAGAAATTTCTATACATGCACTTAATAATGGTTCATGAAATATAATTATATATAACTATAATTTTATTATTCCATATATTATTAATTGTATGTATTAATTCATCAAACAACTTAAATCAATAGAATTAATATTGATAATTCCGTATTGTGTATGGCGTTCAGCACTTACTTATCAATCAATTCATACTCAATCTATGTCATACCAAGGTCCCCAAATCCATTATGGGAAATGCAGCAATTTCACTGGACGCATATAAATTCTATCGTTATATAAAAACGGAACAACGACCTTACCACGTCTACCATAACAATATAGGCCGAACAGTCGAGCAAAGTACGAGTCGCGAGGATTACATATAGGGACAGATCTGCACGATCAACTGAACCTCCAGCTTCCTCATCACTGGTGGTTGGTCCCAGGACAGTCGGTTAGCGACGCGGACCCCAAGCGGCCGGAGAAGGCTGTTGCGGCGTGGATGCTCGCGGTGCGCCCGGCATCGTAGGGAACTCGTGCGTGGACGCAGTGTCGGGCGCGCGCTGCTCCCACGGCCCTCCCTTCACCACGAAGCCAGCAGCGGGCGCGTTAGAGTTTCCAGTAGTACCACTGCCGCCGCCGCTACTGCTGGTGTTCTCGTTACTCAGCATTTCTCCGAAGTCCAGTGACGGTGCTGCCGGACGCTGGTATCGATCAGCCACATCTTGAAGCTGTTCACAACAAAATTTATAATTTACCATTTAACCTTCATATCATTCGACATTATTGTGACATAATAAGAATACATTTGTAATCTGAAGTGATTTTCAAAGTTTCAACAACAACAATGTTATTTCTCAGACATCTCATAAGCACCCAGCAACACTTGTTCACCTAGACCCTAGATTCTCAAATTTATTTAGCCTACTGCCCGTTTTAAAAAATAAGTATTTTTAGGCGCCCCTCAAAATCAGTTTATTTTAAATATGTATAGTCATTGCATAGCCCTCTCCCTCCAAATAAATTCCTCGCCCCCCCCCCCCCCCCCCCCCGCCCCCCCC